>CM031671.1:25432696-25567696 GCA_006182925.3 Reinhardtius hippoglossoides | reverse complement strand
CCTCCAAACTTCACACTAAATACACATTCCAACAAGTCGTACATCACATAACCCTGGTGCGTGGCATAAATCAGGCAGAGGAGCAGTTGATGACCTTTGAGATGCGTTTCCCGACGGCTGTCATCTCTGAAGCTTTTCATATTGTTTCAAGAGGTTTGAGAGAGCAAATAATTTACGTTACGCTAAGTGGTGAGATGACAACTGCTCATACATTAAAAACTCCCTGCGGAGGCTTTAACCACGACATGTATCTATGGAGATGTCCAGTTAAGTATAAGTTACACAGGCAGTGATGTTGTAGTGGGATATTTTTCTGCCTCATATTTTGGCGCCTCTGATAATCATCTGAATAATAATCTGAACATCCTCTCTATGCCTGAGATAAACACACCCAGCATCTTCCATTTTCTGTATCCGAGTGGAGGGTGTGTCACATCTTGTAAAATCCTCACGCGTTAAATTGGTAATTTCAGGCTTCATAAATAAACCTGACTTGACTTGACTTGATAACACAGCGAGTCGCAGGATGTTCGGTCTCCAGACGGTTCCAGGGACAGCGCAGCATGTTTTATTGCACTTTTATTGCTTTTATCCCAGTGGGGTTTTTTTTACTGTGCCAAGATCTCAGTCTCATGAGGGATATTCTGTCTTGGCTGTGGAGAGTAAAGACTGTGCAGCCAATGTGACGGCCAATTTATAGCAACTGCACAATCCACGCATCAGAGCAGCAAGGATCACGCCATAAAAAAGTTTAATGATATGAAGTTATGGAGGTTGTTTGTGGGAGGAGAGAGAAAAAGTTGTCGGAGGACCCATATCTTTTGGTCAAGCTGGTTGGAGACGGATGTAATGGAAAGGGACAGGAGGAGAGTACTGGGGGGGGGGGGGGGGGGGGGTAGTTCATCAGCTCTGTGTCAGAGGTGATAAAGGTGCAGCTGAGGCTGTGCTCATAAAAGTAAGTTAACAACTGAACTGGATCTTGCGTTCAACATCTCAACAAGTAAACTCTTTTGAAGGCCGAGAGTCTAGAAAAGGGTTCACTCAGAAATACCAATTAGGACAACTGCATCAAGCTAGGTATTATTGTGTTATGGCATTATATTCTAATATTCAATGTCATTTTGGGGGTATAATGATCATTCATTTTCCTCAGCTGATCTGAGATCTGGTCGTGGGGCAGCAGGCAAATCAGGAAGTTCCAGACATCCCCTGTGCTTTCCAGGGATCCCAAGGCGTTTCCAGACCAGAGAGGATATGTACTGACTTCTGAGTAAACTTTAGGTTCTCCTCCCAGTTGGGGCGTGCCGGCTACACCTCCAATGGAAGGCTCCCAGCATGCATCCTGACAAGATGCCCCACCCAACTGAACTGGCTCCTTGAGGTGAAGGAGCAGCGACTCTACTCCTCCTTCTTTCTGACACTTCACCACAACCGTCCTGTAAAACGCCCACATTACTGCTAACGACACACCGACCTGCTCGTCCATCTTCACCTGACACGTGAACAAAGCTACTTCAACTCCTCTTTTCATTTTCCAGACAGCGGATGCCTTAATGTGTATGTACATGCTGTATCCCACTGAATCAGGCAGCCAATTTCATCCAATAAATCCTTCTGCAGCACATAACTGAAGCACAACTGAATCCAAATGGCAGAAGGACAAAAGAAGGATGAAAGAATAAAATGCCCCCCCCCCCTCCCAACAGACCTCTTTTCTTTGCAGAACGAGGTTGATTATGAATGGCTGCCCCGGGGAGGATGAGAGTAGAGGAGGAGGAGAGCAGAGAAGAGGAGGAGAGAAGGGAGGGATGAAAAGAGGAAGATCAGAGGCTGAGGAATGTTCGCCATGGGGGTGCACGAGGACTGAACACACATCAGGCCATGAACGTCCACATGCACGAGCCTGCACATTATGAACCGGTGCGCAGACATAAAAAAGGAGCGATGCAAATTATACATGCAACTGCACAAACTGGCAAATGCACAAAGACTGACACACAATGTCCACGTTGCTACACAAGTCGTGTCACGATGTCGAATGCAGAGACGTCTTGAAATCCCCAAATTCTGAGAGAGGTGGAAGACAAGTCAGGGAGGGTGTAGCGTAGCGTGAGGCTGGATTTTATAGAAAGATAAGGGATGAGGGGTTGCATGAGGAAGAATGGGTGTGTGTGTTTGTGTGTGTGTTTGTGTGTGTGTGTGTGCGTGTGCGTGCGTGCGCAGATAGGCAATAAATCCCAAGGGGGACTGCAGCAGACACAGCTGTTTCACACCCGTCCAGATGTCAGAGGAGAAGGAGAGACGGAGCAGCATAGAGGGGGAGAGGGACATGCACAGACCCATACTGTACACATCAAAGTACAGTAACACACACACACACACACACAGACACACACCTACACACTACAGATGGCGCTTGGACTCATTGAGAGCATCAGAAAACACTTTGAACTCGGTGAACCGGCTCCTCTTCTGCAGGAGCCGCAGACCCAGGCTGTGACCCACAGAAGTGCTCTGACGGAGCTCTGGATTCTCTGGAGCTCGGCTTTCATCCAGTTTCACACAATAATCTGCAAAACATTGAATAATGAATGTTGAAATTGTGATGTCTAAAGAATCTATAATGACTCCGTCTGCGTTTCACTGCACATTTCAGAGCTCACGGAGCGGAGAGTGCTTTGGTTTCCCCAGGAGCTGTGGTGTCGCTTTCCTCAGGTGGAGGAAATGGTGATACTGTGGATAAGGCTCAGGATGTAGAGTGGGTCATCCACTAATCGGAGAAGTCTGATTCCTGGCACTTCCAGTGACAAGATTTTGGGGCTGGTCTCGGTTTCCAGTCATCACAAATGTAAATTGTGCTCGGCCCCCACAGGCTAGTTGGTGAAGCTCAGCTGCAGCCGAGGGAGAAGCAGTAAAGCGTGTTGGGATCGGGAGCCTGATTGATCTGCCCGCAGGCGGCTCTCGGTGGGAGGTGTCGGCAGCGCCTGCCAGCCGCGCCATATTTCATCTGGCTGCGCCTGAAGAGAGTCGGACCTCGGGCACAGGTCGGGCTGACCTCAGTTCACTCAGTTCACTCGCTTTCCTGTGTCATGTTTCACTCTTGAACTCAAGTTGCTCAAAAGGGAAATTTCCTCACATTTAAGTAATAGGTCGATAAAGCTGTCAGAAGCAAATCCATTGCTTCTTATCTGAGTCCAAAATACATGTTGAGAGATGTATTGATGGTATCAGGAAAACTATTTGCATAAATCAGTTCATGGGGAGGATGTTCTGGTTTTAACTTTCTGTGTGTGCTGGGCCTTCGTCTGTTTAAAGTGGTAAAAAGATGTGATGGCTGTGAGTGAAAGACGATCGTTCTCCCATCAAGTGGCCGATAGGGGACGAATGCACTTTGGCTCACATCCCCCCCCCCCACACACACACACAAACACACACTGAGAGCATCACTGAGGAAGGACTGTATCTGTTTCCCTCTTCAGGATGTTGTGAAAGTGAAAGTGGAGCCGTTTGCTGTCTTTCATACGGCGCACACACACACACACACACACACACACACACACACACACACACACACCAGCATGTCGAGCCTGCATCTGTCACCTCTTTAAGTGGAAATCTAAAAGCGGTGCAAGCGCAGCTGTATGAAGACGCTTGAGGCAAAAGACAAAACACAAAACACGCATGAAGGTCATGGTGGAGTGTGATAACTGACACTTTTGTCTTTTCTTGTGCCGACAGCCACCGGGCCACCACAGGATCCGTGTGAGGCCACGTCTGGCGCTGAGGAAAACCTTTCTGAAGCTAACTTCAGCCACTGGTTTGTATTGATTGTATATATTGATTTAAAATCATATGACTTACCATTTACCACTAGTTGTAGCCATGAATAAAAATCAATCACCTCACCACTATATGCACCTCCACCACCTCCACTCCATCCGGCGCTCTGATTGGCTGTAGTTGTCGCATATACTCCTCGATATTTAGCCCCAAAAATAGACAGGATCTGCAGCATATCACGAATCACGTATTTGAAGAGTTCACACAAAGCGATTGCTGCTTTCGTCAGCTACTTCCCGAACTCATCGAAAATAAAATCTTGTTCTATGAACTAGACTTACTTCTCCAGGTTTATTCCTCCAGCAGATCAGGCTGTTCGCCGATGATACGATTATTTACATGAACAGATATTTGAACGTCTACCTCGACAAAGGGAACAGGGTCAACGGAGCCAATTGGCAACGTAGTCTACCATTGTATGATGTGAAAAATCAAAGCATCAAGCAAAATCACGCATTTATATGTTTTAATTCTTGGTATTGGTTTCCTGTTCAGAGGTTATTATCTATAAACGGCTGTAGGTCGGGTCTGTGTCAGATACATTCACCGTATTATAGGATCAGTCTGGTGTGTGACGGTTTCCACACCAAAGAGCTGCATCACAGCCGGAGAGAAGACACTGGATTCAGCTGTGTCACTGTGAGACAAACCACAGAAACCAATTCAAAACACATCAGGGTCGGGGGGGGGGGGGGGGGGGGGGGGAGGGGCACTGATACGCAACCGCCCCAAACAACACTGGAGGTGTGAGTCCTTCAGTAGTGTATCCACACAAGGCCCATCAAGGGCAGCAGCTCTTTGTTTGTGCAAAACCCTAATTACAGTTTGGACCGCGATGAAGAAGCTTCCGCTCTGACATCAAACACAAAGTCAGTGAGTACAAAGGCTTTCATTTTCCCTTTTGTCTCGGATGCCAGCGCAGCACAAGCACCCGAGCAGCGCGGAGAGGAAATGACGGAGAGATAACGGGAGTCAGAACGAGTCGGCAGGAGAAAGAGAATTGGACGAAGACAATAGGGGGAGACAGAAGTGGTCCAGAGACACAAGAAGACAGACAAGAATGAAGGAGAAATGGAAACATGATAAGAATGATGGATGTAGAGAGAGAGGAGGAGAGAGGGAGGGAGTGAGGGGAGAGGGGGGGGGGGGAGCTGCACATACACATCAGACGAGTGGAAATGTCATTACGAGATGAAAGAGATCAGAAAAAAAATCACAAAGTTAATTTACAAACTTTCGAGAACGGGGCGCTTCCAGTTTCCAGTTTACCAGAAAGTCGATGTGCGTAAATCGGAGGGACTTTTCCTGATTGTTTTCCTTTCTCTGTCACTTCAGGTTAACAATGGTCTATTCTGTGTTTCACTGGAGACGTGACACACCCACACACATGTCGGCCCATTGTTCCCAGTCTGCCTGTGTGTGTGTGTGTGTGTGTGTGTGTGTGTGTGTGTGTGTGTGTGTGTGTGTGTGTGTGTGTGTGTGTGTGGTGTGGGTGTGTGTGTGTGTGGTGTGTGTGGGTGTGTGTGTGTGTGTGTGTGTGTGTGGGTGTGGGTGAGTGTTGGATATTTCTGGGTTATTCTGATGACAGTCATGTGATGTGATGATGATAACAGTTTATTCTTGTGCATGTGCTGTATGTGTGTGTGACGGAGAAATTTGGCGTGTGGACGTGTGTTCCTGTTTGTCAGTTTACACTTCAGATCCTGTGGAGGTGAGGATGTGTGTGTGTTTATGTGTGTGTGTGTGTGTGTGTATGTGTGTGTTTATGGGTGTCTGTGTGTATACTGTACGTTGACGAACTTTAACCGATATTTTCCTTCCTAAACCTCGTCCATTTACGACAAATATAAAAGCCTATGAACATTAACAGGCATGACAATCATTTACCGAATTATAGATAACTTTGATTATTTTCTTCCAGTAAGAGGTTGGACGACTCCATGATTCACGAATCACAGACGATCAGAGACAAGCTAACAACGTCACACTCATTCACAACGCTCAATCTGGATTAACGTTTAATCTGTGTTTCTTAACTGAAAGACTTTGGTGCGATTTGGACGTAAGGTTCATTTGGAAACTTAACTTAGATACAGCTGAGCGAAAGGTTTGAAATTAGGTTTGAAGATTCTGTCGACCACTTAATCAGGATCGGAAACTGCCGACATGTATGAAAACATCACAGCAGCTCAGGGAATCATTCAAACTTGTTTATTAACAACACACACTGAACAATAACAAGCAAATTCAGTTTGGTTTCATGAAAAGAATTGAGTTAAAATCTTCACTTCACATAAACCAGGTAGGATGAACACAGTGTTTTCTAACTTCACTTTCTGACTGTTTATGAAAAGCTCTGCACACTAACAATAGAAAGTGACAGTGTGTTGAAGAAGTGTTGAGGACGACTCACTGATGAGGTTACTTACTAACTTACTAATTCTGAAGTGGCTCCGTCAACTAGGACAAGCAGACGAGTTTAGAACGAAGCACTTGCAAAATCTGGAAAGTCCCGTCCAACATGTTTTGCAAAGAGAGTCGATTCAAGTTTAAAACATTTTACAACATCTTTCAGCATCTTGACCCTTATGTTCATTCGATTCAAAGAAAAAGCAAAGAATAAGACGTATTTGTGGTAATGAAAGTGAAGATGAATGATGGTAAACGCAGCAACATCCTCTTTCCCGGGAGGAACCAGGTTGGTTTGTGTGGAGAACTAAAAAATGACCAAAACCTAATTTGCTCTTGGAATTTATTACATCACAGAGTTTACGCAGAATTTATTTTTTTGTACCACTAAATAGAAAAGTCTTCAAGTGCTTCTCCTGGATTTTAGACTCCGTAATGTTAAAGTTAATCTTTGATCGTTTTCAAAAAAAAAAATCCCCACAAACTCCATCTCTCACGCACTCGTCACATCCCAACACACACAGAATAAACCATTCTCCGGGCTTATAGTAATCCAGCAACACAGATTTATTACTGTAAATCTCCTGTTTTATCATTGTCAACATCAAAAGTCTCTTTTTCTTGTTTTTCTAACCTCCTCCTCTTCTCGACCTCTCACTTTGTTTCTGCCTCGTGATTCCTCCACCCACCTGTGTCAGGCCCTCACCAACTTCCAGAGATTTAAGATCTGTGCAGCGACAAACACACACACACACACACACACACACACACACACACACACACACACACACACACACACACACACACACACACACACACAGACACACAGTATCCTCACACCAACGTCTCAGGCCAAGTTCTTGACAACAGACTCCCAGAAGTCTCTGCCTCCTCCACAGCTTCATAATTGACCTTCTGTGTGTGTCTGGCCATCTGTGTGACTCCACTCGTCCTGTTTGAACATTTTCACTGTGACTCCAGCTCAACTTATTTTTCTTTGCCCTCTCTCTCTCTCTCTCTCTCTCTCTCTCTCTCTCTCTCTCTCTCTCTCTCTCTCTCTCATTCTCTCTCTCTCTCTCTTCTCTCCTCCTCTCTCTCTCTCTCCTCTCTCTCTCTCTCTCCTCCTCCTCTCCCTCCTCCCTACGTATCATTTCTCTCTCGTCTCCTCTCTCTCTCCTCCTCTCATTCCTCCTGCCCATCTTAACCCTCCTCTCTCATTCCTCCTCCTCCTCCTCCTCCTCCTCCTCCTCCTCTCCTGTGAGATGGAAAATGTTCCGCAGTATCCTGCAGGTTTACCTGGTCGTGCTCCGGCTCTGACTGCAATACGGCATCAATCATATGGATCTTTCTTTTTTCATTTTGGTGTAAAATAAAGGCTCCGATCCCAAAAACTAAGGGGATCCAAACTTTAAAAATACTTATATTTGGTTATTTTACTACAAATTCAACATTATAAGCAGTAATAAGAAAGCAAGTGTTATTTACCATGTGTTGTAATATTCTAACTGGATTCACAAACTACTGGAAACAGAAATGAAGCAGCACAGAGGGCGATTTTATTTTCTTTGCCCAGAACCTAATCAACAGGAAGCTGCTAACGGTGATGATGATGATGATGATGATGATGGTGACGATGATGATGTGTGATGATGATGATGACCTTGATCATCAGGACTATGATGGTGAAATGTGCTGTGTCTCTGCAGCACAGAGCCAGACTGACCCCTGGTAACGAGCAGATCAACAGCACCGCTCGGTGGTGAGCATGGGGAAGGATAAACACAGGATTCACACACACACTCTCATTAAAGATTATTAATAAATCATGACCACACACACACACACGGTGATAAAGTGATCTCATATTCACGGCTCGATCATGAATGACTCAGCATCTCCGTCTCGACCTCCTATGAAGCTGTGATCATACGAAATGGGAAATCAATTAGGAGAATTGATGAATCCAGGAAATTCTTGACTTTCACTTGTAATTAATTCCATCAAACTAAGTTCAAATTATGTTTATCATTCACTGATTTTCATTGATCAGGTGATCATGCATTCAAATGTTTACAATTAAGTGTTGCATCACCTTACATAGGTTAAAGGTTCAGTGTGTTTGAGGTGAAAGGGATCGATTGGCAAAATTGAATATAAAATAATATGTGTTTCAGTGTATAAATCTTTTTTTCTACCCTAGAACAGGCCCTTTATATTTAAATACTTTATATTTAAATACTTTATATTTAAATACTATATTTATATTTACATCGGGAGCGGGTCGTCTCTATGGAGCAGGCTGAGGATGTTGCACCTTGTTCAGCCTATGAGACAAATTGTGATTTGTGAATATGGGCTTTAGAAATAAAATTTGAGTTTCAGTCACTGGTGGAATGTAAGAAAGTACATTAACTTACTTACTTACACTTTCCATGTATCTGTACTTTACTTAAGTACTTTTACTCACCTACATAGATCCACAGATATCAGCACTTTCTTCTCGACTAGAAATTTTACAATGTATCGTGGTAAATGTTCATTTTGTTTATATATTTGTCAAAAGTAATCAGTGACTGAAGGGAATTAGTCTGATCCAATCAGAGTGCGCAGGTAGCATTAGACCCCGCCTCCTACATTCATCATCATCATCATCATCACTGGTGAAGAAACAGCAGAATCACAGACACATGAGAAGTAGTAGATCTCTGCATTAGGGAATAGGATACACTCTGCAGTACTTCATTACTATACTTTAAGTGTATTCAAAAGCAAGTACTTACTATGTTTGAGTACTTCCTCCACCACGTCTTTTTGTTTTTTTTATCTTAAACTACAATAAAATATTGATTCTCTTCTTAAAATATGATGGAGAACTATTTATTACTTCAAGCAGTTAAACAGCGCCTCCTTGTGTTACCACATGAAAATATCAAGCTATGGTGAAGTCAAGGTTATGACTGAGCTCTAATATCACCAGTGTCTCAAATGTTAGCTGTGTGTGTGTGTGTGTGTGTGTGTGTGTGTGTGGTGTGTGGTGTGCGTGTGTGTGTGTGTGTGTGCTGTGTGTGTGTGTGTGCGTGTGGTGTGTGTGTGTGTTCTACATGACAGATCTCTACATGATCATGAATGAGGATGAGGAGGATGAATGTCTGGCGACTGGAATAGAATGAGATGAAGATGGATTGAACTCATCACCAAAGACCAGGAGCAGACAGACGGATCCATCTCTCACCAGCCCGTGTGTGTGTGCGTGTGTGTGTGTGTGTGTGTGTGTGTGTGTGTGTGTGTGTGTGTGTGTGTGTGTGTGTGTGTGTGTGTGTGTGTGGTCATACTGTACACGTCCAAATGTAGACACCAGAAACAGATGTAAACACAAACATTGTCACATCATCGTATTTATCTTCATCCGTCTCGGTGTCAGAGGCTCTTCATCACTGTCTCTCCGGCAGCAGAGGAACACAACAACACTGAGCTGCTCACACGTGACCTGTGAGAGCCTCAGCATCTGTAAAACTTATAAACTGAACCACCGAACTACCGAAGCAATTAACTGCAACAATTAGCCCCCGTGCTGCCCGATGACTCTGCAGTACCGCACAGTGACCAACGAGGGGCAGCACTTCACAGCGCAACTGATTTATGAGGCGCTCAATGCAGAAACAAGAGGGGGGGATTCATGTCAAATTATGTATTGTAATTTGTCAAATAGTAAAACGATAAAGATACTATCTATCTATCTATCTATCTATCTATCTATCTATCTATCTATCTATCTATCTATCTATCTATCTATCTATCTATCTATCTATCCATCTCTCTATCTATCTCTCTATCTATCTATCTATCTATCTATCCATCTATCTATCTATCTATCTATCTGTCTGTCTGTCTGTCTGTCTGCGTCTGTCTGTCTGTCTGATCTATCTATCTATCTATCTATCTATCTATCTATCCATCTATCTATCTATCTATCTATCTATCCATCTATCTATCTATCTATCTATCAATTATCCTTAAATGCCCAAGTCCTCCAATTGAAATTTGGTGCAGCTTGATTGAATGTGATGGCTGCTGAGCCTGTTGTTGCCTCTGTCATTAACTGAGGTCGTTCGGTTCAACCTGGATTATTTGCAGCCGGTCAGATCTTGAAGGAAGAAACGAGGGACCAGTGACCAGCAGATTTTAAAATGCGACTCATTAGCGCCCTCCCTCTCTGGTAAACTGCCACGTCTGTCTCCAGTTCATTAATTCACATCCTCCAACTTTTTCTACGATCACAAACTCCCCGTTCGCCTGCAGCCACTCTGCAGTCACCACCAGCCTCCAGTCACCTGATCCCTCACACCCACGCTCACCTGCTCCCCTGAACCAGCTCCCTGGTGCTCACACCGGCTCTTGTACCTCATATTCATAGCTTTCACTCACTCGCTGTCAGACTGTCTATCGGGCATTTCCTCATTTCCCCCTGCAGACTCCCGAGTTTACGTTGGGGGGATTTTTGCCCCTTTTCTGACTCCTTCCTCCTCTTCCTCTGGTCCTTTACTCTCCTGTCTCTAACTCCTTATCCTTTGCCCTTTGCCCTTTGCCTGTTCCTTCTTAAGCAAATATGAACCGTGACATTCCATCGTTTGCTTCTCTGAGTCATGCCTTCAGCTGTTTACTGAGCTGTGACCACACAGTTTTCTTTCCAAGTGAAAACTTTAAATCCAGTCCCAAGCTGAGATAACATCATCAGGGTTATTTTCCTCAGACTTTAGCGAGCGTGTCCAGAACAACAGAGGACTATAAAGATTTTTTTTGTTGATAAAATGTAAACCCAAAAGCACGTCTTTTCAACATAGTTTATTCTGTAAAATAAAAGCTTTCTCATCTGTTCCTATCAGCGAACGCAGATGGAAGTACAAGCCTGGGAGAGGCTGATATCCTCAGATGTTATCGGCCGGCAGAAATATCCGTGGAGCTCTGTTGGTACGTGTCCAACAAATGTTTAGCCCACCTTCTATGAAAAGGTCTAAAAAAAATCATTTTCAAAAGCTACGTAACTCAAACTAATGGTGGGGTTTACCTTATCAGGGAACTTTAAATGGATATCCTCCTCAGTGCAGAAGCCCCTCCAAAAGCAATTTGGATCGTAGAATAATGTGATTTTGGGAAAAAAAAGCAATCTCCCGACACAACTGCCGTGAGAAACCGCCACAGAGGCAGCGGTAACTTATCGGGATGTGATTTAGCTGCGGCTCGTTCTATTCCGAGCGGGAACCTGCTGTAAATGGAAACGTTTAATTCCAGTAAGGGAAGATTTAAAATACTGGAGTTGCCAAATGAGAGAAAAAACAAGGGAGAGCGCGAAGAGGAGAAGGTGGGATGAAGGTCGGGAATGAGGGGGGGGGGGGGGGGGGGGGGGGGGGGGGGGGGGGGAGGAAAATAAAACACATGTTGGTAAATTCAGGTCGAGGCCCTCACATCTGTTTATGTCACTCAGGGAGGTGAACAAGCGCAGATTCAACTATTTCAGTCTCTCTGACATAAACCGGTGTTACGTCCCGACAGAGATGTTCTCTCGCTGACCCCCCCCCCCCCCCCCTCCCCCCCCCTCCCTCTCCTTACCTCACCTGTGGTGGTTGAAAAGAAGATTCACGACTCTTTAGGGTATCACAAAAAAAAACCTGATGCCAGTTACTGTGGTAACTGGAGGAGGGTATTTTTAGCCGCGCCAGCAGCTCCGCTCTGTGGATGGATATCAGTCTGTGGCTCCACTGCGTTTGGTCCACATTGAAATATCTCAACAACTACACAATGGATCACTGTGGAATTTGGTATTCATGCTGGTCATGAGGATGAATCCTAATTACCCCCGCTGTAGCGCCACCATGAGGTTTACTTTTGTGGCTTTGTGAGAGAAATATTTCCCACCCCTCTGTGCTGTGATGTCTTTCACACAATAAACCCACCTGTCACAAGACACCTGTCGTGGTAAAGCAGAAGCAGCTACAGCTCGCCATGCGGTCCACGGGCTGCAACATGCGATGTTCGCCCTCCTCACGAGCTGCAAGCGGATACTAAGCCCACTGAGAGCGTGCTGGCAATGAAAACCATCTACATAACCCTAACCCTCCACTGGCTAGTTCCCAATCCTCCTCACTGGTGATCCTCTTCTATCCTGAGTTCTGATAATAACTTCACATATTTTCCCAGAGACACATTCTGAGTTTTCAGTGTCCCACACTGTCAGTCATGAGCCCAGGTTGACAGCTGTCAGTTACCAGTCAGTTACCAGTCAGTTACCAGCAGCCATCGTTCATCCTCAGGAGTCCGTGTCGACTTGGAGGTTCTGGGTCCAAACGGGCTATATTAGCAGCTAATGTTCTGATATTGAGATTGTGTTCAAGGTTATACCTGTTAAAGGTTCAGGGTGTAGAAGTTAGTGACATCTAGTGGTGAAGTTGCATGTTGCAGCTGAATCCCCCTCACCTCATCCAAGATGTTTAGTTTGTCCAGTCTGGGCTACTGTAAAAAAAAAATGGCTGCCTCCGTATAGAGGACCCGCTCCTGATGTAAATATAAAGTATTTAAATATAAAGTATTTAAATATAAAGGGGCCATTCTAGGGTAAAAAAAGTTTAGATGATTAAACACTAGTAAAAACATCACTAGTAATATTTTAGATTTATTTTCTGACAATAGATCCTTTCACCTAAATCAACACTGGACCTTTAAAAGGAAAGTTTTGTTGCCAAAAGTTTGCTAATGAGGAAACGTTGGGTCACGCTGGGTGAATTATATTCTGAAGAGTTCATGCTGTAAAAAAGTGCCCTGAGAAAACTTCTAATATGATTTGAGGCTATTTAAATAAAACTGAATGGACAGATGTGCAACATTTAAATGTCTCGACTCTTTACAGACTTCTGCTGATACGTTAAATAAACTGATAATAGGTGATTCTGCTCAGATTAGCAGAGTTGTAATATATACTCTGATTAAAAATGTCAAATTCAATTTCAATCCCTCACTTTGCACTTTTGGAGCATGGACCCTGTGTTTCATCTGTTCACGCTACATGGCTGCTTCACAGGCTGACATGACTTCGGTCCTTATTCATTATGAGCTTAATGAGATGTACAACAGGCCGTCGCGGCAGCAAAGAGGAACGTTGATAATTAGATTCTGGGCAAAGGTTGACGAGCGAACAGCTCCTCCGATGGAGTTCGCCCGTTTGTCACCGAGCGGCTGAGGATGAGTGACGGAGAGAATCAGAGCCTGAAAGGGACCGAATGTCAAACTCACTCACTGGGTCTGAATCTCGACTGATTTAGGTGTTGAGACCAGTGATGGGTTTCCACAATGTGAAAAAGTGATGATCAGTGCTTTGTGAAGTTCCATCACCACTGATGAGTAGTAACTTCACAAAGCATTAAACTACAGAAGCTTCATCACTTATCTGGGTCCTCTGGAAACACTTGTGGGGTTTGCACGTGTATCTGCATGTGTTGAGCTCTCGGCCACCGTACGATCGGTTTTAAGATTCCCTGGATGAAAGCATCAGATGTAAGTGGCGAGCATGACAGCAGGTCAGGGCCGTGATGGGCCACAACCAATCACTGGACTTCTCACCTGCTCTTTAGCAGTGAAAAGGCCAAATCGATTAATTGGGAGTCATATGTAAATAAAGTTATCACGGAGACAAACGGGTTTATCAAGGAAATGTCCCCTAAATACCTGTAACTGCCCCTGTACTGAGTGTGTGATTTACACTGTGTGTGTGTGTGTGTGTGTGTGTGTGTGTGTGTGTGTGTGTGTGTGTGTGTGCGTGCGTGTGATCACTTGAGTGTGTTTCACTAAAGTGTCTGTGGTTTTATCAGGGATTACGTTTGTGTTTCTGATCCTTTAAGCCCACAAACATCGATATAATCTCTCAGTTCTTGCACAGATCATCTCTGTGAGAGTGAACATCAGAACAGTGGTGAGGATCCACATCCGTGTGCCGAGCGTCACAGGAGCAGATGATCAACACAAAAACATTTACACCTAAAGAATACATCATTTACACCCACATGTGTCCAGGGAGCACATCTGTATTTTAAGATACTGTTTTTAAAAAAAAAAAAAGTTTTTTGGACAATGGTCTAAAATAATGGCGATTAAATATATTTTCTCATTATGAAGAAGCAGATAAAGATTTGAATTCAAAATTCAAAAACGTATTCCCATAACAATGCGTACTCCTCAAGAAAGGAACGAAACAAGCACATGAATACTGAAAAGAATGAAGGCGCTTACGCTTCAGCACGAGCGAGCTTCCAGTCACCTCGGGTGCGATAAGCAACTTTTAAAGATGCATAACTTCAACAAGAGGTTGTTGAACGGGAATATGAGGGGAATAATTTTGCATTAGAGATGAGGAAAAAAAACTGTCCTGCCAGCAAAGGCAATATCTGAATGTCCCCGAGGCGAGTGTGAATGAAAAGCAGACACATGGACGAAATGTGAGCGTGAGACAAAGACGTGGGGGACGAAAACAAACAGGAGATCCAAGCACGTGTTCCCAAGATGGTTGCACTGATCGATACTCGGGGATCGTTCTGTTTTGGGAAATTCAAATGTTGCTTTCTTACTTGTGCAGTCTTGAGAAGGTGCACAGAATAATCTGGCAGGAAGTGATAAGTTAATATGTTCTGTACCCACAAAGAGACAAAGCGGAGGAAACCCTGGTGGAAATTCTGTGCAAATGCAAAATAAAACATCTCCATTTTGGCTATGACATATTAGAAAGTAGTGAAAACACCATGTCCATCATCAACCTGAATCCAGAGGTGATGTCTTCATATTGTTTTTCAATGTGGGACCGACAGTCCAGAGATTCAGTTTCAGTGACATAACAAATCCTGCAAATATGAATATTTCCATTCCTGGCCTCGGTCTTGACTCTCTCCCTCTTTCTTCTCCTCTCTCTCATCTCTCCACCCACCTCTCCTCTCCCCCACTTCTCTTCTCCCACCCCGACAGGTGGAGGTATGGACACAGAGTCCGGTTCTGTTCCAGGTTTCTTCCGATTTTCTCTCCACCGTCGCCAAGTATTTGTCCATTGTGGAAATTGTTGAGTTTCTCTATAACATTAAAACTTAATAATATTTGGGTGCTTGCCACCATCTATAGTAAGTGCAGAACCGTTCATCTTATCGGCTTCACGCTCATCGTGTGTTGTTAAGGGACAAAGTACACAAAGTACACAAAGTACACACACTATACATTCAATATTATAAACTTAGAATAAACTTGAGTACACTGAATGTGAACAGCTTTTTATTAACAAGAGAAAAGTTTCAGTATAAAAGTAGCTTCAAGCTGAGTCAGAAAACCTCTGACCTGTATGAAGTAATATTAATTTTTTACATATTCAATTTCTGTACTCTGAGATATTTTCTCCAGGCTGAGCTGAGACGCCCGGGTGCTGCTCAGCTTCTCCAGAGTAAGAACAAATCTAAAGCTAAAATGCGAAGATGTCATTAAATTAGTAGAAATGTGAAATGGACGTTAACTCTCAGTAAGTGTCGAACAGTTTCTCTACCTCCATGGAATGAACCTCTCTCCCAGGCCTCGGTGTTGTAAACAGAGAGGTCAGAGGTCAAGGTCACGTGCAGTTCCCATGGAAACTGATTGACAGGTCTCTTGTCATTGACCTGCTGAGCGCAGCTCTCCCTGATCATCAGCTGGACGTCCTCGTCGTCCAGGATGCGGATGAGGTCGCCCTCGGGGTCTCGGTAGTTCAGGGCGATGTCGTCCTCCTTGAAGACGTTTCTGAGGGAGACGCAGAGAAGAAACTTCAGAAAGTTAAACCTCAGTTTGAAAGTATGACATCACGGCTGAGATTTAAACCTGACCAATCAAACCAAGACTGAAGCTTTTCTCAGAGACAGTCTCAGCTGTCAATCACGATGTTTCATAATGTTTTTATATCATCAAATAATGAATTAAAACCAAAATTATCAGAAATAAAGTGATGCACCACAGTTCCAGTGAAGTTACCGCTGCCACTCGGCCTCCTCGTCTTTTTATTACAGGTAAAAGTGAAAGTAAAAGGTCCAGCACCACCTCTCTAACGTGACCGTGACGCTTGTGTCCAGGAAGTCGTACGAGAAAGAAATGGAGTGAGAGTTTTATGAGGGATTTTCTCTTTGCTTCCTGGAGGCACAACATGATGAAGTATTAAATCTGATGAAGGACAAGCGCAGGAATATTTAAACTCTCCCTGCCCCGAGCAATGAAAGGACACGAGATCTGAATTAGTCACGTTCTCGTCGTAGTAAAATCTCCACAAAGTACCGCACGATGAAGTGTTCCGATGTGGTGACTATATATGATCAACTATAAGAGCAGCAGCTGTTGATACGGTCAGAGACAGAATCGCCATGTTTAGGTTTTTCAAATGTGATAATATGTGGTGACGACGACAGGATAGGAAATAAGTAATAATCAAAAGATGATCGATATCAATTAACTAGTTTTATTCTACAGTACAGTTCAGCGAGCACCTGTAGTTGCTTCACCCTTTCCTCACTGATTCTTCTCCTCTTCCTCTTTCTTGTTTCACACAACACAACCCTCCCCCCTCTTCTCATCATCCCCCCTTCCCTTTATCAGTACCAAGCCATTTTAAAACTCAGGACCAGGGTCTCATCCATCCTACTCCAGGGCACAACAGGCCCGAACGCAGAAAAACAAAACAATAATGAGCAGATAAGCGGTGGAAATGAACTGATTATGAATGGGGAGGACTAATCATCACAGCGCTCACCTATCTAAATTACCAGATAATGAGAGATCGGGGGAGAGGCAGAGCCAAAGAGAAAAAGACGGAGAGGAGCAGATATGGCGCCGTAATGACCATGTGTATCCGGTGATGGCGGCGCGGTGGGGGGGGGGGGGGAGGGGAGGGGAGTCGGAGGTCCCACAGGAACCAATTTTGATGAGAGGTGATGATTGGCAAAACGGTAATTTGCAGGTTTTGCGGTGCACAACAGCCTCCGGGGGCAGACTGGAGACTTAATGGGCGTCTACTCGTCCGTGTTCTATCTGGAATTTTACTGCAACTCAAAAAATACTCGGGCAGTGAAATACACAAAGGTCGAGTTCATCGGAGCATCTCTCGCTCGGCTGGGAGAACAAAAAGCTCAATTTTGTATCTTCAGCATCTTTTAAAAGTCCAAGTTGAAATGGCTTCAAAAACAGGTCAAACACTTCACAACGCAATTAGTAACTTTCTGTAGTCTAACGGCCGAGTCCTCCGCTGACTTCACTGCAACCTTTCATCAAATATGTCCGTGTTGGATCCATTAGCACATCATTTAGAAGGTGTGGAGATTCACTCGCATGTGTGAGGTTGCATCCCATCATTTCCCCCTGAACAACTAAACAAGCGTCCAGAGGAATTATTAACACGTTGTTTCTCCTCATCGCTGTTTCCCCCACGTGAGTATAAATGCAATGAAGAGACAATGAAACGCAATATTTGTAAGAAAATAAGTGAAAGGAAGTGAAATCTGTGCTGCGAGGGGACGTACCTCATGCGGGACAGTAGCTCCTTGTATGACGGCTGGATGGTGAGGTCCTCCTGGACACACACGTCTCTGCACAAACACAAACACACAATCTTAAAGGATCAGTTTTAAACACTGAGGGTTTGGACGTTATTTCAAAGGTTGGTGAAATAGTCAACCCTACGGGTGTAATCACCAGAGATGTAGCAAGAGATGGGAAGTTACACAAAACCAAACGATTCCACTGACCCGATCCCAAGAGCTTAACTGAGAACAGGACCATGTGAAGGGTTTCCTCAGGAGGTTCCTTTCAGGCAAGTTAGTATTGATTCAGTCTTTTAGCCATAATATGACATTTTCAGCTGCTGGGAGGAACGTAGCTCGAGGCAAAGCTTTTCCCAGGCAAGTATTTACCTTTTTTCAAGACATTTATTTATCTGTGAGTACAACTGCTTTGTGCTCAGAGTAAAAACACTCATTCTAAACCTTTTAGCATTAGGATGAAACGACAGTCGATCATTTCCATGCAAGTCTTTGCTCAAACAGAATCTGTTGTTGGACTGATTGAGGCTCAACTTAATATTCAACACAATCCTTTACGTCAGATGACAAAGTTCATCGTGCTGAATTCGATCCAAGCAATATCCCCGAATCTAGACAAACCAACTCAGTGTGATGTCAGCTTAATTCAACACACAAACTATTTTGCAAATTAGTTTTTCCTTCTTGTCCCCCCCCCCTTAAACCAAGTTTAGTGGAAACCAGCTCAGCAGTATTTTTGCTAAATCCTGCTGACAAATAAAGAAACCGACTGACAGGGGTGAAAACATAACCTTCCTGACACACACGCGCACACACACACACACACACACACACACACACACACACACACACACACACACACACACACACACACACACACACACACACACACACACACACACACACACACACACACTTCCTCCACAGACCTGGTGGCGACTCCGAGGGGGTGAGCAGGAGGCAGCGCAGGCAGCTGTAGACGTGAGCTCCACCTTCACCTTCCGATTCACTCTCTGGGAGGGGCTTTATGATCTTCACGAAGGATTCTGGGAAAATGCCCGTCTGATTGTTCACTGTGCCCTGAAGAAGAAAAGAGAAGAGGAGAGGGGGTGAACGGTCGGACTGATAAAACACTGACGACGAGACGAGTGGAGGATTTGAAGGAGAGAAATATGAGGATGGAGCTTCGTCGGGAGAATCGTTTTCCCCGACTAATGAACCTATTATTCACGATGTGCTGCTGCTGTTTCCAAACACTCAACACAACCGCACAGCGTTTAACACCCTCCAGGTGTCTATTTACTTAAAGTCTGCACAGACACGTGCAGAGAATATCTCATGAAGCGGTTTACTGTGCCAGGCAGCGTCCACCTTATCAGGATGAACGTGTGAAATGTGAGGTTCGGTCCCATCGGTCCCGACACGTGGAATTCTCTCCAGGCTTCTTATTCAAGCATTTCAATGATCTCATGCTGCAACTCAAAGGCATCACTTGTGAAGATTATTATACGAGTCATGATAAACCAGGATATTTGTAGAGGAGCTTCCTGGAGCACTTAACAATTAAGGGACTGTGAGTTCTTGACGAAGGCATTCTGCCAAAACGAGTCAGAGTTTGGGTTTAATATGGATTTTAAGCGCTTTGAGGGTCGATAAGACTGAATAAATGCATTAAAAATACAGTTAATCCACATTTACTATGACCATGCCATGGAAATAAAGGTACTTCATTTGTTCGATAGGAGAAGTACCTTAGAGTTTTCTTTATTTCAATTTGTAAGACTACTTTAAAGATTAGGGGAATGAACATTTTGAAGTTTAAGTTAAAGGAGCTGTAAAATAAAAGCCAAGTGAACCATAGGAATATACAGACTAATATAATACCTACCCAGTCAAGTCAAAAGATTATTGTATATTTTAATAAATTTCATATATACGCTTCTTTCCTCTCCACTGCCCAGTTAATCTAATTTCTAGAAGGTGGAAACACTTTGGTGATTTCTTGGTGATGTGGTTTTGGAATAATGTGACACCAGATGCAGATGAAGTCGGCTTCTCATCGGAAACTTTGCAGCTTCTCCTGCTCAGAGAGTTTTCTCATCTTCTCTCCTGAAACATCCTGAACCGATGAGATCTCTGTGCTTTGGTGAGTTTGAAACATTTACCTTGATGCACCGTCTGCCCGTTGGGTTTGTCACGCTCTCCACCCACAGCCTCTTCGTCTACTGACTAAATGAAATGCACTCAGTCAACTTTTCACGAGTTGTAAGTGTTGCATTAACCTCGCCCACCCTAAAATACAGAAAAAAAACCTCACAAGGGTGGATGCAAAGTTGCCAAAAAGGACCAACGAGTGTTTTGCGGCGTTGCATAAGAATAAACAGATTATCGTTCTTCTCCGTGATGATTTCTAGGATCTGTATCGAGAAAAGCCAGGGGCAGGATAAGTGCATCCTCCTCCTCCACTCGCTCCCTCGCTCCCTCGCTCCCACCACAGCGTCCACCTCGTCTCTCTCTCTCTCTCTCTCTCTCTCTGTCTCCCACTCACCCACTCCCGGCTTCTCATCACTCCATCTCAACACCTCACACATTTTCATTAAACACGTTTCCTGACCTTCTTCTTTACGTACGATGTGACAAAGCAGGTTTTTCTACGACAAATGTGTCCCTGCAATCGAATCTTCATGTTGGGCAGCTAATTAAAAATGTCCCACATCCCATTTTTGGACGGCAGCGACTTCCACGTGACAGTTGCAGTGTGGAACCAGGTCATCTTGTTCATTAAGTAATTGCTCCTGCAAAGGAAAGTGGAGCAGGGCACCTCCGCCACACCAGTGACTCTTCTGGTCTGTTGCTATGTGGAGATGAAACAAATTTTAATCTTTCTTTCAAAGTGTCATTAAAATGTAATACGCAAGAGCCGGGCTGCAGGAAATTAACCACCAGAGCATCACTGGGGTTGTAGTTGTATAGTTATAGTATCACATGTTATAGTTGATCTCTCAGACACCAAATGTAGTTGAGGTCAAGTCTCTGTTCAGGCCAGTCGAGTACTTCTACTTCACTTAAAACAATCCTTCTCTTATGACCCCACAAGTACAAATAAAGGAACAGATATCATCCAAAAACTCTTTTTTACGACAAAATTAATGGTAAACGCAGGTTTTTTCAAACGCTGGTAAACCCGCCCAAAAATAGACGTTCGACTTCATTCCCAATAGAGGACTTTGCTCTTTTGCTTCTCCCTCCCCTGTAAGTCATGTTCGATGTCCCAAATACAACAGAATTCTCTCACGCGCTGGCTTGTCTCGTCTCGTCAAATTTTGCATCTTGCACGATACTAAGAAAGGGTAATGCTGTCGTGCACTGTTCCTGAAACCCATTTATACGCCAATGCCCGGAAACGCAGCGGCTGACTGCTCAAATAAAGACGAAGAAGAAGAAGAAGAAGAAGGAATGATCGAGTTCCCATGGGTGTCATGTTTCCATCACCGCCAATGGGAGCTGGAGTTATTAGACCTCAGAGTAAATGCTGATTGTGTTTGATTCTCATTGCAGACAAAAGCCAGATGTTTGGGTTTTTTGGACCAATGGAAATGGGTCTTTACACAAACAAAGAACTGTTCACACTCACATTCACCTCTACGGTCCAATTAGAGTCTCCAATTAACCCAACTGCAGGTCTTTGGACTGGGGGGGGGAGCTGGAGAGAAAACCCACAGGAGAATATAACTCCACACAGAAGGGGCCGAACCAGGACTCGAACCAACAGCCCGATGAGGGGACCGTGCTAACCACTGCACAGCGTCTCGGTCCAGACTCAAATGTGTGAACACATCTTTATCTGCAAATGTGTTCCAGTTGTATGTTCACATGCTGTGATACGTTTAGATCTGTGAGGATGTGCTGCAGCTTCTGCAGATGAGGAACATGACAAGATGCAGCCACACAAACGCAGAATCAAAGTTTGCTTTTCATTTTGTTCCTTCCATCTCATCCTCTCGTCTTTCTCCATCTCCCCTTTCCCCCCTCTCTTCATCCCCAACATTTTCTCCATTGCTTGTCTCTTCCTCCATCACTTTCCTCTTTCCTCCTCCACTCTTTCATCTCTTTCCTTCCCTCCACCATCCTGAACAAGATTCCTCCCTCTCTTTCCATTTTTACTCTCGTGCCTCCTCTCCCCCGCCACCTCTTCACTATCTCTCCCATCCCTCCCTCTCCCTCTCCATCCATCTTTCGCCGCGCTCCACTCTCCCACTCTTTCTCTCCTCCCTCCCTCTCCCACTCTCGCTCCCTCTCTCTCCGTTCTTACCTCCAGCCAGTCGGCGTTGACTCGTCGCAGCAGGAAGATCACCTCTCCCCTCTTCAGGTTCAACTCTGCCTTGTCGTTGCCGCGAAAGTCAAACATCGCCTGGAAGACACACACACACACACACACACACACACACACACACACACACACACAACACACGCATAAAAGTCAGCGAGAGGAGAGAGAGAAGAGAACAGAGAGACGGACACACTCGACCCAGAGAGAGAAGAGACGGTGAGAGCGGACAGGTAAGACTTTACACGCTTTTTACTGGTGGAGAATAACGTGATGAACAGTAAGTGAAGAACGAGAGAGGAAGAAGGGACTTTTCAAAAGAAATGATGAATGATTGATGCAAAAA
Source organism: Reinhardtius hippoglossoides (assembly GCA_006182925.3). NCBI lineage: Eukaryota > Metazoa > Chordata > Actinopteri > Pleuronectiformes > Pleuronectidae > Reinhardtius > Reinhardtius hippoglossoides. Next base: position 25,545,198 of record CM031671.1, on the reverse strand, counting down.
GGAGAGATGTTGGGTGTGTGGTGTGTTGTGTGTGTGTGTGTGTGTGTGTGTGTGTGTGTGTGTGTGTGTGTGTGTGTGTGTGTGTGTGTGTGTGTGGAGAAGAAGAGAGTGTAAGAAAGTAAGAAATGGGGAAAGAAGGGATCTGTGTCTTCATATATGACAGTATTTTATATTATTGTTGCATCCAGATGATTCCTGTGTATGAGGTGGAGCTGCAACTATTGATTCTTTCAATATCTGAGGATTGATTTGAGATTTTTGAAACTTCTGAAAAGTGACACGTGACAAAGTCCGAGGTCCAGTTCTTCTTCTTTTTTCTTTTTTTTACCAACTGTCAAAAATCCAATTTTATTCACGTGACAGTGTGAAAAGAAAATGATTCCACAGCGTGTGAAGCTGAAACCTGTGAAAGTTGCTCATTGGTTGATTGATTGATGATTTAAATGGAGAAACATTTGCATATATGAATTGAGTCTTTAGTTTCTGTATGTGTACAACTGGCAGTACGATGTATGTGGTACTGAGAGTGTGTGTGTGAGGCAGGGAGAGAGAGAGAGAGAGGAGAGAGAGAGAGAGAGAGAGAGGAGAAGAGAGGATGAGAGAGAGAAGAGAGAGATAGAGAAGAAGAGGAGAGGAGAGAGGGAGGAGGAGAGAGAGAGGAGGAGAGGAGAGAGAGACGATTAGGTACAAAAGTATGAGCCATTTTCTAAAGTGATGAAGAGGAGATGCCCTCCTCCAAAGCAAATGTGTGTGTGTGTGTGTGTGTGTGTGTGTGTGTGTGTGTGTGTGTGTGTGTGTGTGTGTGTGTGTGTGTGTGTGTGTGTGTGTGTGTGTGTGTTTGTGTGTGCGTGTGTGTGCGTGTGTGTGTGTGTGTGTGTGAGATGCTCAACAGTCCTGGTTATCATTAGTGTGTCTGGAATAAAAAAGTCAGCCAAGTAAAATTAGCATTTATGTCAACAGGGTCGTTATCGGTGCTCTAAACCAAATCGTGTTCTCCTGCAGAGACACGTCGATGATAAAGTCGCCTGAAGTGGCACAAAAACGTGTTTGCAGGAGAAAGACAGAAACAGAAAGTGGGAGCACTCACGAGAGACGGTAAAATTGGAAGAGCGTTGGAGCTTTGGAGACGAAACGGGAGCCCAAAAAAAGAAAAAGAACGAGGAGCGGTTAAAGCAGTGGGAGGGAGGTGAAGATGAGGGGGAGGAGGAGGAGGAGAAAAGGAAAGTAAAAGTTGAACAGAGGTGCAGAGAGAGTCTGTGGGATACAGTAATCCTCACAGGACAGAGTGTGAGTGAGCGAGAGAACAGGAACCTCTGCTTTCCTCTGTGAGAATAATGAAACTAAAGCATCACTCAATTTAAAATGTTGATTGTATTGCTGGTCACCCCCTGATTTTACCTGTAGCGCCACCATGAGGTTGACTTTAGTCTGCACATACCTTCACAAAGGCCCAACAGCCAACTGGAATTCAACCAAGCTGCACAGAATTGCAAATGAAAATGTTGTAAATTAGGAATTACACATTTAAAAAAGCATGTTCAAGCATGGACGTGTCCTGTAGGTGAATGAAGGACTGCATGCACAAGTGTGTGAGTGTGTGTGGGTGTGTGTCTGTGTGTGTGTGCGTGTGTGTGTGAGGGTGTATGTGTGTGTGTGAGGGTGTATGTGTGTGTGTGTGTGTGTGAGTGTGAAGAAGAAAATGAGACAGAGGCAAGTGGCAGATTAATGAAGCTGGGGAGTGAGGGAGTCGGCTGGATTAACAATCCACTGAGATTACCCTGACCCCGACACCACACACACACACACACACACACACACACACACACACACACACACACACCACACACACACCACACGCACACGCACACACACACGGGGTTTGAATTCATGGCTGTTATTTTTAACGCATCGTTCCAGAAGATGTTTTATAATCACGCTGACACGCCGCTGGCTGTAATTTATAGATGATGTGAAAATGTGTTACCGGGGCGATAAGATACTATCTCCAACAAAAACACCAAATATGATGTGACAGAGCAATCCCTCCTTTCTCTAAACCTCCCTCCATCGCTGCCTCTCTCGCTCCATCTCCTCACCATCATCCTTCTACCTCCTTATCCCCGTCCTTGTCTTTTTACATTTGTCTCTGTCGCATCTGTTTCTATTTTTCAATTTTATGTTTTTTTTTTTAACAGTTCAGCCTGTTTATAAAACCAGTTGATATGATGAACACGTCTGTTCTGTAGACAGTTGACAAAATAAATACTGAATTTGTTATTTAACAAAACTGCATAAAAAAGCAATCACTTCATTAAATCCAATTTCTTTCAGCCTCTGCTCACGAATAAGTGAAAAGGTGATAAACAGAGAGAAACCCTTTGAAACCAGGATGAGCCATTTTGTGTGTTAAGCCGTTTTCACACATGAAGTCCCGATCGGACATTTTCCCCGAGTTTCCCTTTCACACATGAAGGAGAAGCAGCAGGAGATTTTCCGGGTCGGACTCGTTCACGACAACAGGAAATTGTCAGGAACAGTCAGACGAGAGACGACGTCTCAGGAATGAAGCAGGAGGCCGAACACGACAGATCTCGTATCTCATCATCGTTCCACGTCTTTGTCTGTTCATCCGGAGATATTTGTTTTCTTCCACTTTCAAGTCAACGATCAACGATAGTCAACAATCTGGACATTTTACATGGGATCTGGCAGGAAAATGTCCAGAACAGCATTTACGTTACCACCTACACCTCTCCGGAAAAGTTCAGGAAAGTATCCAGACTTCATAACTCAAGATACCAGATACACAGCCACATCACCGCGACCCTATGAACCAAAGACAAGCGGCTCGATTCTACCATTCACTATTTTCTACACGCAGCGCTACGAATAGACCAGAATGCAATGCTGCCACAGATAGCGTCTCCTCTTCCTATTGGCTGCAGTTAATCCAGTGCAGCTACTCGGTGTTGATGAGCCCTGGGTGCCCCGATGAGGAGCAGCTCTCTAAATGTAGCCGTCCAACCCTTGGGTTCACGCAGCCACAGGAGCAATCATCTGGTACAATTAGACTTGTGCCGACCCCGCCTTAATGAGCTTGTTAAACCTGCAGCTCATTACTCTGGCAACGGGGAGGAGGAGATGAGAGATGAGGGCTCTCTCTCTCTCTCTCTCTCTCTCTCTCTCTCTCTCTCTCTCTCTCTCTCTCTCTCTCTCTCTCTCTCTCTCTCTCTCTCTCCCTGACGTTCGATAAAAGTGTCATATTTTAAGTAGCTGGCCCAGTTCCTCGAAAGCCCGGAGAGAAGGATCACAATACACACATGGGTCTGCGAATGAGCACAAGCTGCAGAGGTCGTGAACCTCAGTGTGGGTCGCTCCTGCTTCTCAACAGGATGGATTTGGGCTTTGGCACAAAAAAAGAAAAATTCTAATTAAAACGTTCCCCTACTTCTTACAGTACGAGTATTTGTGGCTCACCATTACTTACTGTACTTTGCATTTGTTAAAGATTCTAACCGCCTGACAAAGTCCAAAATTAACTCTCGTTCTAAAAATAACTGGCTGTCATGCTGCTCCACTTTTCTTTACTGCTAAATGTGTCCGTCTCCTGCTCGGTGATTGACAGGCAGCGTAGCAGTGGGTTTAACGGGTTCAGCTGGAAACACCTGCTGCTGCTGCTGCTGCTGGAAGCACTGAACCATGTGATGAGCTGCGACACTGAGATAAACATCGTACAAGTGCAGAGTTGGGGGATTTGTATCGGTGTTTTTTACTGTGACTCCGCTTTTTTACGTTAAAGTTTCTGATGCTAGTATCGGTATCCCAGTGTTCCCCATTAACTACATAGACTGTAGTGGTCTACCATATTCAAATTTCCTGCCACAGTCTCATAATGAACCAAAACACTTCTTATAATAACATAAGACATCTCTAACGTGCTGTTGCGCCACCACATGATCGTGCTGTGGTCCATAACGTTGTTACTGTCCATGCAGACAGTCAGACCTCACAGTTGTGGTATCCAATGCAGTTCTTTCTCTCTTTAGTCTGGCCACCTATCACTCGGAATCTGATATGCGTGAGAATGTTATCCGTGTGTACATTCAACGTTAGCGCCATAGATTTAATTAATTCTGAACACCGGTATCTCTGGTTTGTTCCTGCTTCTTTGTCTTTCCTGCCCCACTTTACAAATCAGACAAACTACCCCTCAGGCGTGTGCATCACTAAAAGCTCCTGTTAACCAAGAGCAGCCTTCCCATTGACCTTGTTGGAAACCGATTGCGCCAAAGTCAACAATTACTCAACGCAGGCTGTGGGGTTGAGCCTGAGCTGATACTAAGTGGAGTGGAATGAAGTGTTGCATAGTGTAAACACCAACGTTTGCACCAGCTCGTCTGTGACAAATGCCGGTGCCCTCCTCCTCCGATCCATCAGGCTCAGGCCGGCCATTGATCAGCGTTTGGACCGAGTTTTACAGCCACTTCCCTGCACAGCGGGTCACACACACACAAACGCACAGAGGAGCGCTCATTTGTCCCTCTGAGGAGGAGAGAGGGAGCTAAAATAAATGTTGAGTAGGCTGCTAGGTCTGGTAGAGTAGAGCGCAGCGATGTTTTACATCTGTGTGGGAGGGAGGGGGGGGGGGGGGCAGAGGGGGAGGATGGAGTGAGATGGAGTTGCTGCTACTAGTTTGGCAAAAAAAGAGAAGACCAGTGAAGTGTGCAGTGAGGGATTCAGTGTGTTTGTGTGCAGGTTTGTGGAGAGTGCAAGGTTAGGACAAGTTTTGTGCTTTTGTGTTAAAGGGGCTAAAGCACACAGGAGCTGCAGAAACACACACACAGCACACACACAGACACACACACATGCAGATAACAACTCATACTACAGCTTGTTCTTGCTGTAAACATAACCACTTACAAAGGTGCATCACACACAAACACTTGAACCAAACATCTGCCATTTATTTAAGATGACAAAATAATAGTCAATTAACTTCCTGTCAGTTGCATAACCAATTATTTGACTAATTTCATCCATTCGCTCAGAGAAATCTACTTGATTTAACAACTTTTTAGAAAATGTAATAGTTAAAATAAGATTTTTTTTTGCATTGGGTAAAGGTTGAAATACTCTGCATACAAATACTGCTGCACTGGCAGATTTATTTTACTTGTGTTAAAGATTCGACACAAGCACATATTTGAGTACGGTATCGTTAGTGTGCAGAAACTCTACCTGTCCGTTTGGAACTGGGATGATTGACACATGGAACTTATAAATCTTTCAGGAAGCATCAGCAGGAGTGTGTGAGTGTGTGAGTGTGTGAGACCAAAATTAAAATGAAACTGTGCAACAAAGAAACATGCAAATAAAACGTAAACACTAACACATCAAACTGCAAATCCAATGAAACAGTAGCATCAACATCATTACTCCCACACACACATTATTACACACAGTCACTACGAGTGTAACTGTATTGATTCCATTTTAAAAATAGGCGTTTGTGGAGCGTGTGCATGCTCTTGTTCTTCTATCTTTGTGAGGACCCCTGTGAGTTGCAGGCCTTAAGGGGGGGGGGGGGTTCTTTGGCTGCTACTCACTGAAGGTTGGAGCTCTGGGGTTTGACAATTAGTATAAAAGGAGGGTTATGGGATGCATTGTGTCAACAAGAGTACAAACCATCGTACTTAGAATGAAAGGCTTCTGGAACTTTAACTTTCAGGTCATTAAAACTTCAACCCCTTGACCTCACTGAGCTCCTGAAACACAGCAGCTGCACACTGACGCACAACTTTCTGCAACGCCTGCAGGATTTAAACTGTTCTGTTCCCCCTATATAATGGCGTTCGAGTGCAGAGTGTGAACGGAATAAAAATGAGAGGAGGAGGAGGAGGAGGAGGAGGAGGAGGAGGAGGAGGAGGAGGAGGAGGAGATGGAGAGATGGTCACAACCTTGAAAAGAGACAGAGGGAGGGGAGAGGAAAAAGGAAAGAAGGAGAAACTTAAGGGTCGTTTGAAACAAAAAGGGGGATGAAGGGGGAGAGAAGGTAAAGCGGGGGGGAGAGGGAGGGGGAGGCTAATAAGAAAGGAGAGAAGGATGCAGGAATCAAAAGAGGAAGTGAAGCGAGGACGGAACTATTGATGAGGTCAACGGAGTCACAGGCAAGAGGGAGGAGAAGAAGTTTGGCACCTTTAAACTCCGTCCTTATTGATTTGTCACATCAGTCAATAGAAAGTAATGCAGTGATTTGGATGTGTGTGTGTGTGTGTGTGTGTGTGTGTGTGCGTGTGTGTGCGTGTGTGTGTGTGTGTGTGTGTGTGTGTGTGTGTGTGTGCGCGCGTGTGTTGACAGGATCATACGGTATTTCTCGGGGTGATGTGGTGCATTCTGCGTGGTTGTTAGACTGAGGAGTTGTTGCTCTGTGGGTGGCCATGGCGACCGTTACCAAAGCAACAACAACAAGAAAGAAGGATTAACCACACATAGATACCTCTGCCCTCGGGGAGGAGAAGAGGTCCATCTTTGGTTTGACTGTTTTTCTAAAAGAGAAAACAGAGAAGGGACGAGTCAGGCACGTGAACGTCGTCTGCAGGTATAATTAACAACAGAAGGCATTATCTCTTAAATAATAATTACTATAATAATAATAATAAACTTGATCTGTAAATGCAGCTCAAAGTGCTTTACAGAGAATATAGATGAAATAAAAGCAACCGCTCTCCTGCTGTGTTCTTCACGTGTGAAAGACAAAGACAGTGTTTTATTTTGCCTTTAAACTATAATCACAGACGGATGTGTTGTACTGCAGTTGTGTGTTTTGTATGCACGCCATCGCCATCCATCACAACCATCTCCTGGCGACTCTGATATTAAAAAGCGCAGTGATTCAATAAAAAAAAAAAAAAAAAAAACTCAATAATCGCGTCGCTACCACGAGGTAATGAGGCCTATGAACGGAAATTCAATCTACAACTTGGATCGCTTTGTAACAAGTGCGACAAATGAAAATAAAACTGTCAATCGCAGGAAATTACAGTCACGATATCTTGCGAAACGCAGGTGGTTTCTAGGGCGATGAGGGAATCAAACATGTGGCAACACAGAAAAAGAGGAAACATCGCAGTTCCTTGTGTTGCCCGTCTGAATAGAGGCAGGTCAGGTGTAAGGGCAGAGGAAGTAACCAGAGTCTGGCTTTGCATCACTTCCTGTTGAGAGAATCCCCCTTCACCACATCGCCTGTAACCTGACCACAGGGAGATGAGCCAATCAGAAGCAGGAACGTTAGAAAAGAGGAAGTAGAGAACAGCAAAGGACAATAAGGCTCAATGGGTTTTTTTCTCAGTTCTAAATTTATGTATCATTCCTCTATTGCTTCCTCGCGACTTAAATTATTTTAGGATACGACGTGTGAGGAGGAGTGATGGTTTTAACCTCTAAATAGATCAGGAGCTCTTTGATGATTGGCTCGAATGGAGTTCAGCATCACGACTCTGTTTTATCTTGTCAGCAGGGTGGGCTGTGGGGGGGGGGCGGGGCTTACACTCTGCGGGTCTGTGGACGCAGACGCCTCAGCGCCAGAGGTTGATGTTTGCTGTCCCGGTCCGTCTGGTAGAAAAACATCCGGAGAGCCTCTTCCAGCAGGAACCATGTCGGCAGACCCAGCAGCCCCTGGGACAAGAGGAGAGGGGGGGGGGGGGGGGATGAAGAGGACGATTGGATGAAGGGAAGAAGTGTGAGAAACGTGGAGATGAAGTAAGAGATGGAGAAAGAGCGTGGAAGGAGTTGATGAGAAGAGAGGGAGAGAAAGAGAGACGAAGCGAGAGTGATTACAAGTGCAAGGCGAGAGAAGGCGAGGGAGCGTGGCAAAGTAGAAACCACGTAGGTTGCGGGGAGAGAAGTAAGTGAGTGAGGGAGAGAGAGAGAGGGAGAGAGAGAGAGAGAGCGAGAGAGAGAGAGAGAGAACCTGATCGTGTTGTTAGCGATGGAGCAACGCTGCAACATGTCAAAAGTCGCACAACTAGTCAGTCAGACGCGATGTGGGCACAGGGCAGAGCAAAGAGAAGGGAGCAGCTACGCCTCCGCGTTGAGCTCCATCTGCAAAACCACGGCTGAAATATCCGAGTCAGTGCTTATCCACCTACGGCCTCGTTCAGCCCACCGAGTTGTAGGCTACCGCGCCGCTCGCTGCAGAGGAGGCCGACTCCTCCTTCCTCTGCGCAACATTAACACTCACAGGGAAGTGAATACCTTCATGTACGTGTTGAGCTCAGGGATTCTGCTCTCTGCGATCTCCTGCTTGACGCCCATGAAGACTTTTCCTGAGGAGAAATGTGTTCAGAAAGAATAAAAACCACACACACACACACACACACACACACACACACACATGAGTCATAATCACGGCTGAGATTACACAACTGACATGAACAGATGTTTTTGTGTGGTTCAGTGGAAGAACAAGAAACGTAAAGATGCCCTGAGGGGGGGATTAACACACGGCTGCACATACAGGATATCAATGTCACATGAAGTGCATTCCTTTAGTTGATTGACAGGTCGAGCTCAGCAATGTGGCAGTAATCAACATGTCTGCTAATGAGAAGGTGAAGAATTTTAAGCATTTTTAAAGTTTTGCAAATGTCTCATGAGGAGGAGGAAGAATCCACAGAGCGACACTGAAAACTTCAAATCCAAAACCTTGTTTCAAAGATTGTTGTTTGTTACTATTTTGTATTTATTCAGCTTTTGTCATTTTCTTAGTTTTTAGTTTGTAAAAGTGAAAATCCAGGAAAACACACAGATTCAGTTTTTGGACAGCAGTGAAGCCCTCGATCGCCCCCTGGTGGCTGGCTGCAGTGTAGGTCATCCATCCCACTTCCTCCATGTTAGTGGGTGGGACATGGACCAAACTAAAACTAAAAGATGGTTTCTGTCATGTTACGTATAGTTCTTATCCCACTGGTGTTTGTTCAAGTGCTTACTTTTCCAGTAGGTTTGTTTTTTCATGGCAGCGTTTGAATCCAGGTTATTTCGGCTTCATTTCTGTATAAGGGGGGGGGGGGGGGGGGGGAGGAGGAGGATGTGTCTCTATGTAAAACCATAGTTTGGATACTATTATATTTTGGCTGATGAGTCCTAAAGAAATTAAATCTCATTCAGTTGTATTCTTTACTCCATGAAAGCTTCTGATAAAAAGTTTGTCTTGTATTTTATACAAACTAATCTGGCATCTACACTTGTATGCATGTGGGCCTGGTGTTAGTTCCCTTGTGTTAGTTCCCTTGTGTTAGTTCCCTTGTGTTACAATCTATCACAGCACCATCTGGACTTATTGGCATTGGCAAGTGAAAAACATCTTTCCCTGAAACGGGCCGACCTCCATCCTGAATCCTGTCGCACCAAGTCGGAAATTAAGAAGCACAAAAGTCCAAACGCTCTAAATCATCCGAGTCCATCTAGCAGATTTAGCACAGTCTTAATGACCCCCCCCCCCCCCCCCCCAACAATATGCAGCTCTCGCTCTCCTCCCCTCAGTTCCTCTCATCTCACTCACTCTTCAGCACGATAACTCACTCAACCACTCGGAGACAGAACTCCACCCATTCACTCGCTCTCCTGATGAATCATTCACTCACTTCTCTCCACCCCCCCCCCCCCCCCCCCCCCCCCCCCCCGAGCCTCGGTGGATAAATGTCCCTTTTGACCTTGGATCTATCACACAGCTGTTTCTATTTCTGCTTCCTGCTGTAGGACGCGTGATGGATCTGGTCCAGACAATATTCAGGTGACTCATGAATAAAAAAAAAAATAGAAAGACAGAGAAATAGATACAGCAAAAAATGAAAGAAAGATATTCTCTCTATTAGGTGTTGCTCATTAATCAAAAGATATACTTTTCCATTATTATTTTTTTTCTGCTCCCACCCAACACGTCTGTCTTTTCCTCTTTTCCTCCTGATGAGATCTGTCAGCGCAATTAAATCATCACATCTAATATTATCCAGCAAACTCCTCAGCGGCAGATGCTAAATCGGAGTTTCTAGCAAAATAGAACTTTCCCAATATAGCGAGAGACGATGAGGACGTTCCTGTTAATTTCACAATAAAAGAAACGTGTCTGCATATATAACATAGAGTAAGATCAATCTCTATAACAAAACAAAACAATTTGATACGCTACACATGTGACAGTGGTGTTATGACAGGGTTTCTGCAGGTTTCAATAAGTTGAATTTCAGATTTTAAAGAAATAATGGATGAAATTTAAGATTCATGTCAAGTACAACTTATATAAAGGTTAAAGATAAGGTGAAGTAGCTCAGTAGAGAAAACCCCTGAAAACACCATGTTGTCGTCTTTATGAAACCGGCCAATATCTGTATCCTTCAGAAAGAACTGCAATACACAGAGACATTAAAAATAACAGAATAAGTGTTGATTGAACGTCAACATGATTAAGAATTAAACACATTTAATGCATTTCCGACTTTTTAAGGCCTAAAATTCAGACTTTTTAACATCCAACCCTAAGAAAAAGTGGAAGATGAGATAAATATATGAAACCGTGAATTGGAGAAACATAAATTGGAGGATTTTCAGTGAATATATATTGGTATTCTGTTATATTACCTTTAAATAAAGGTTATTTCATATATTGATGCGGACAAACAGCCGCATTCTCTAATAGGCATTTCACTTTTCATCTTGACCTTCACTTCAAATGCATTTTTGCAAATTCTGCAACTCGCATTCTGCATGTCAAACCCTCCGCTGAGCGCCGGCTGAAGCACCTGCCAAGAATGTGACTCATTTGAACCTTTACCCTGACGCAGAGCAAATAAACCTGAGATGGACGAAGAGACGTGCAGGACGGGAGCCGGGAGCAGGGAGAAGAGCTCAGGGAACAGGGAGCAGAGCTCAGGGAACAGCGGGAGCCTTGTTTTATCGGATCCTCAGTTCACCACAGGTGCAGCGTGAAGATAAGAGCGACGAGGCTGCTGTGAAACTCGAGAACACACAAGATCGACTGTGTTGTCTTCTGGGTCCTGACGTGCGGCTGATGAATAACGTCCTATCTCGCATGTCGTTAAAGTAAATGATAAAAAAATTCCTTGATATTCCCCGTTGTTGGGATGTGAGCCAAAACTAAAAGCAGGTTTACAGCTGCTAACACACACACACACACACACCTCTGTCCTCATCCCTCCCAAATCAATGGTCCGAGCCTCCCATTCGAAGCCTCCAGGCCCTTTATTGGTGCAGAGGTTGGTTTCCAGGCTCTGATAATCCAAACTGACGGCGGCTCCTCGACCGACGGACTCGTGGGGAAACAAGGAGCGGCAGAATAAAACCAGCGCCGCTGAGCGGACGAGCACAAACACGGCCGACGCCTGAATATCGTCAAGTGACAATCTGGTGCATCTGAGTGACTTGATCCTAATTCCAATGGAAATCCAGACTTAAGAAGGAAGCAATGAATTAATAAAACTTCAGGGGCTCAAACTGAAACTGAAACAATGCAAGAATCCACTTCACAGATAAACTGTTTCACAATACTGGATTCTGGTCGGATGTCTGCAGCCTGAGTTTGAAATGGGACCCTTCAGCCTCTGACTGGGTGTCGCACTCAGTGACTGGTTCTAATTTAAAGTTCCTGTTTGCTTGTGGCTGGAGACGCGTCCTCCCACCTCTTAATCTTCTTTAACAACCGCTCACTTGCACGGGCCAAGGACTTTTATTCCCTGGACCTTCGCCCGTTAAAAGTCCAGACGTGCCCCGATGCTTGTACTTCTTCATTCTGTCACTTTCTCACTCACTATTTTCTCTTCATGCAACTCAACTCCTTGTCATCCTGCAACTTTACGCTGCATCGCTGTTCCCAGTGTTTGAAACAGTTTATTGTTCTGGATTTTCTACAAATTCTATAAATCTATAAATTCCCTTATGGTTCAATCTGTAGAGATCCTGCAGCTCGACACGTCATCGGAGAATGAGTCGACCCAGAGTGGAATCATAAGTCAAAAGTTATGGCCGTGAACAGGAGGGGTAACAAAGCTCCATGCTGCATCATGTTGGACGGACGCTCTGGGGGTAGAACTACTCAAACTCCTTCATCAAGGTGATTTGACCTTAAAAAGTAGAACGTGACCTCCACCATGGCCCAACAGTTTCCCTAAATTCAGTTAAGATAAACCAAATTGCACACACTCAGATATCAGTTCCCTGAATATCCTGATTTTCTTTTTTTCATCAAGATCCATGAATCGTTCCCTGGGAAATTGGTGAAAAAGCTCCACCTTGCAGCGTCCAAATGTGGAAAGCTGAAAGATGATAATTGTGAAATCTATTTTAAGATTGCAGAAGACGTTTTTTTTTTTGCTAAAAAAGGTTTGGCAACATCGACAAGAAGAGAGATAAAGGTTCACTGAGGTTAACAGAGGGAAGTTTGCACATATGTTGAGATGTGAACACTAACTCATCAAACTTATTATAATTAAATTTGATTCATATTTCGTCGCACCTTCAGATAGATGATAATCTCAGCCTTTAAATCTCGTGCTGCAATACGCCGTCACTTTCCCCCTGTGGCTTGAACAGAGCAGGATTCGTGGAGGAGCGGGTCTGGAATGGAATTGGGTGAAATTGTAATCGGATCTGTGAGCGTCAGTAATTAAATGATCAAACTTATTTCAACTACAACTAATGTGTTTTGGGATTATCAAGCACATCCATCACATGTAAGTCCTGTGAAAACTCCAAGACACCAAAGAGGAGGGTTTACTTTTACGTAAAGCACGTTCAGACGGGTTTCAGTTCTTCTGCCACGCGGGAGAACAGCTGTCACCACACACCCAGTCGGTTCCTCTCCGTGTGCACGAAGCGCAGCGGGGGGGGTTTACATTCGAAGGTTAAACACTGATTCGACAGAAACGCTGGAGTAAAGAACAGTTTTCACCACCTCTTGAATCAACCTCCCATATTAGTTAACTATAAGTTTATATTTTATCAAAAATATAAAGGAATTTACTGGACATGTGAACCAGTTGAGTCTACTTTCATCAGAATCAGAACAACCACAGAGTTCAGACCGGAGATGGCTCAACGTTGTGCAAGTGTGTGAGTCGGTGGACGAGTGTTGCTCCATATTAAAGAAGAACAGGAAGTGTGCTGGCGTGTTCCTGATTGGTCGAAACAGAGCATGACCTTGGCATCACCTTGGCGATATGTTACAACACAACCTCAGAATCCAAACACAGGCACATCTTTATTTACAGCCATAGACTGTAAATAAAGATGGATGACTCATCTCCTCGGCCTCCTACTGTGCAATTATGAAGCAAAAATCCCAGCAGGCGCCACCATCATGCACCGGAGGCAATCGGGGGACGGAGCTTCGGTATCGAGTTTATTAGCTATACTGCAGCCAGCCACCAGGAGGCGATTGAGGCACTTTGGCTTCACTTTCGGGGAGGCGTCCATCTTTATTTAACAATGTCTAAAACACTAAAACACTCTGCTCACGGTAGATTCCAATCAGAGTCGCCGATTTTCACTTATGTCCAGACTTTTAGAGCAAATATTTATCTTTATCTCATTATTTGTTTAAAACTCTGAAGCCTCGGGCTCATGTCATGTCATGTTGTCAGGAGAATAAAAGACTGTGAGAGTGTGTTCACACAAAGAGAGATTTCCTGTCAGATCTGAAAGGACAGAATCCTGAATGATGAAGAACTCCTCTTTGAACCGTGTGTAAAAGAAACAGACATGTACAGTATTTGAACAATGTGAAACCAGACACCGGGTTGACTATTGTGACGTGTGTGAGTGTGTGTGTGTGTGTGTGTGTGTGTGTGTGTGTGTGTGTGTGTGTGTGTGTGTGTGTGTGTGTGTGTGTGTGTGTGTGTGTGTGTGTGTGTGTGTGTGTGTGTGTGTGCAGTCATCAGCTGGACACACACTCACCTGGAAGAGACGGCAGGAGGATGGTGTTGGGTCCAGGTTTCTCTGGGTCTTCAGGCGAGTATCTGGCCTCCAGCACCTGGTGCAGGTTGAAGAACTCTCGGTATCTCCTGTAGATCAGATACTTGCTTGCTCCTTTCGTCTTCACCTCAATCACAAACCTCTGGAAGACGACAAAGGGGACGAAAAATGAGAATTACACTCGTCCCCAACGCTCCGGTAGAAGTTTGTGGTTGATTCCAGACGCACAAAGTAGTCGATGAAGCCTTTTTCTCCTCGATATCAGCGATGGTGGCGCTGATGGGGACGTTGTCCGGCAGCTGGTCGAAGTCACTGAGGAACACAAACATACAATGGTTGTATTTTTTTTTACACTGGTACATAAAATACAAACCTTAATCAGTTACAATCTCCAACTTCATCAGTGCAAAGCTCCTGGAAATCAAACTTCTTCTGTCACCACTTTGAGATGGATTCACACCACCGGCTCTGTTTTGTGTCTAACTTCCCCGATATAGTTTTATATAAGTGTTTATTCTACAGGAGCTGCTGTAATACACACATTTCTCCCATGGGGATCAATAAAGGATTATTACAGGATTAACTTAACTTAACTTGCACCATTTACTAAATCCTCAGCAAGAAATCTGGGTGAAACCGGAGCTTCGAACCCCAACGTTAAGAAAGTTGAGCTATAGTGTTTTTTATCATTTAGGAAACAGGGTTAAATTCTTATCAAGTCTGATTGTCTGTGAATTTCATATTGTTTGTTGTAAAGCACTTTTTGACTTGTTTTGAAAAGTGCTCAACAAATAAAGTTCCTATTATTATTATTACTATTTAAAAACTAAATTTAGTTTATCTGTGCATGTTTGGATCCTGGCTTTCTTCTGTGTAGGACAGAGCAGATTCCCTAAAGTTTCAGGTGAACCAGAGAATCCAGAGCATCCCACTCACCTCTCGTCCCGGAGCTGCTGCGGCAGAGGCATCATGGAACCCGCAGCTGTGACTGCTCACCAACTGTGGAGCCCGAGCTGTGCGCGCGGGGAGACTGAAACCTGCAAAGCTGCAGAACCGGCGCAGCACAGAGGAAGCGTGCAGCAGGAAGAGAGAGAGAGAGAGAGCTCCAGAATAAGAGCAGAGGAAGCAGAGAGAGCACATGACCCCCGAGGCTGGGATGGTACAATGTAGATATAATAAATGCTAGATAACAATGATAGTTGGGTTAAGATAAGATCAGATAAGATCAGATAAGATAAGATAAGAGAATCCGTTATTAGTCCCACAAAGAGGAAAAGTGCAGTGTTACAGCAGCAAGAGTCAAAATAGGCATCAATAAGTAATAATAAGTCAAATGCAATACTTAAGGGTTAGGAATATACAAAATATTACAAATATGAACGGAATTAAAGTAATATAAACCATTGATATTGCACAGACAGATGAATATTGCTCAGTGAATATTGCTCAGTTAAGAGAGTTGAAGTTCAGTCCGTGACGGTGCCTGTAGTTTCACTGGGAGCAGAGCTGGTTGCACATAAAGGATCAGTTCGGCAAATTCAAAACACAACACATCATTTAATCACATTTTTTTATTATCGGTGTGCACCCTTTGTTCTTGTATGATAATAATAAAATGTAGATCATTCCACCAAGAAAGAAAGGAAGTTAACGGGTTTAATTTTCCTGCTTTGATGTGAGACAAATATCATCTGCCGGGAATTTGTTAAAATCTGTTTTTAAAAATACAAAACCTTTGGTTCCCATCATGTGTCTGCAGAGTGGATTTTAAACAAAGATGGAGGACATAACACCTTATTAAGTGTTATGATCGCCCCCTGGTGGCTGGCTGCAGATTTGGTCATAAACCCAGCTTGTGCAATATTTGAGAAAATGACATGGACCAAACTAAAAAGTAAAAGTACACATGAGATCAATACTTCTTAAAAGATAGTTTCTGTCATATTCATTCTCCTTGTAGCTGGGATGTGGTTTGCAGAAACTCCTCCTCAGGGAAATATCCCGCTGGTGATGCTGAATTGTCATCGTCTGCTGTCCTGCTGCTCGCTAACTGTGTGTGTGCTGTTTGTGGATGGGGGGGGGGGGGGGGGTGCACAGTGAATTTATAAGAGCTGCTGCATCTAGAAACAGAGCAATGAGACCACAAGTAAATAATAAAGACAAAACAGGAGAGGACGGGAAAGAGAATGAGGGAGGTAAAGATTCATTTGTTGACGGTTCTCTGTGGATCAGTCACATGAATAAAACAAGACACAGACATTCTGTTGAATTCAAAACGTCTTTAAAGTTTTTGCTTAACCTTATAAAAGTTTGGATTAAGTCAATTTTATAAAATGATTAAATGTGAGGTGCGTCTGCTCTACCTTCTACCAGCTGAGAGTTCACTCACTGCCGTCACACAAAGCATCAGCTGCTAGTTGCATCATTTTACTGATTAATTTCTGATAATGAATTCACATGGATTTCTTATGAACAAGCTCTTCACTGGAAAAACGTATTGTTGTGTTTATCCACTGAGGTTTGCTCAGAGAGAAACTTCTCCTCCACCTGTTTGGTCAATGTCAACTCTCTCTTTGCACTGTGACACGACCTCTCACTTCTTATCTCACTGAGAGATGAAGGTACACAAAATCAAAAGCATTACTCACACCACACACACACACACACACACACACACACACACACACACACACACACACACATCTTACCCACACGCAATCATTATTAGTTGCACAACAAGAAACTAATTGCACGTGCCCAAAGAAACACAACCATCAGAGTCAAATTGACACGGCAGAAAGAAACTAGGCAAGTAGATACATAGTACACAGTACTTAAACTAATGGTAATAAAGTTATATAAGCTAACGACACCACAAAATGAGAAATACTCCGATAGGGAAAAGAGACAGGGCGGATTGTGCTGCCTTATCTGCATGATGCAACCAGAGGAACACACACACACACACACACACACACACACACACACACACACACACACACACACACACACACAGAATAAACATATGATTAATTCATGTAATTTACTCTATCTCGTAATCTGATATTGTGTTTCTGAAACTCATTCAATAAGCACTTGATTAATTTACTCAATTAGACAAAATCAGAAGTTATTAAAAACCAGAGTTTATCTCCAAGATTCAGCAGGAAACTTTTAAAATGTGAAGAGTTCTAAACAGAGTTTGGTTCAGGAAGCAGAGGATCATGGGTAATATCCAGCGTTCAGTTGTGTTTCATTAAAACCACTTCATCACGGAGCCCAACAGAATAAATCCCCACATGTGACTGCAGAGGGCGCTGCTGATCAGTAAAAGTCAAATAGAGCTGCTTTAAACTCAAGATAAACTTGTAGTACTGTGTTTATATTTTCTAATCTATCGTATATCTCTCTGAACAGCAGCGGGTTCCTTTGTACTTTATGTCAACACGTCACATTCATCGTTCGGGCTCGACGAACCGCTCCAAGGAAAAAACAACCCTCATCTCTCACGCTACATGTTTTCCTTTTGTTTGCTTGGTAATTACAGCGCCTGGAGGCTACGTCTCCACTGACAGGGGTGAATGTCACATGCTCCAGTAAATCAAACAAGGTGCGTTTGAGGTCCTAGTTCAACTGTTGTTTTCGGAGAGAACAAAGTGTTATCGGGATTTAACGAGCAGAGAAAAGAGACGTTGAAAGAGAGATTTTAAACTATGTGTCTGTTGTGTAAAGACTGTGAAATGTGTGTAACTGTGCAAGAAGAAGTGCAATAGAGCATGACGCTGCAAAGAAGAGGCTGTGTGTGTGTGTGTGTGTGTGTGTGTGTGTGTGTGTGTGTGTGTGTGTGTGTGTGTGTGTGTGTGCACATATCGACCCCATGTCTATTTCCATGCAGCCTGGGATGGATCCTTTGTAACGCTGGAGTCTGTTGCATTTCAACAAGAGTGTGTGTGAGTGCAAAAAGAGACATCTGTGGATTGTGACTGTGTATATGAATTTAAGATGGCGTGCATGCATGCATGGTGTGTGTGTGTGGTGTGTGTGTGTGTGTGTGTGTGTGTGTGTGTGTGGTGTGTGTGTGTGTTGGTTTGTTTACAGTTTATTGCATGTTAGCCTCGTGATATAACTTAATGTAACAGCAGTAACACTGTGTATCCGCTCTTACAGCCACAACGTTAGCTCCTCTCACTCTTTCTCCTCTGCTCACTCCCTCACAATTTTCATTTAAATCAATGTTTATCTAATATATGTTTATTCATCAACTGTCGACAATACCATCAATTTAAATGTATTTGCCTTTGCACTGTGTCTTTAATTTTTCATTTGAGAGTTTACGGCTGTTCACCACGACAGTAAAAGATCAAATAAGTACGAGCGACCACACGTTTCTCTCTCCGTCCTCCGTCCTCTCACCTTTATTCATCCTGCTCTCTCTAATGTGAATCTCATTGTGACTCCTTCATTATCCCTGATAACGGTCTCAGCCGACTCCGTCCCGTCCTTGACAAACTCCCGACTCGACTCTCCTCAATTATTTCAGCATTTCATTGAAACAATCCATCCATATGTATTTCTGCATCTCTCCATCTTCTCCCCACCTCCCTCTCCTCCCTCCATCGTTGTTATACAAAAGCTGGAAAGTGCTGATGAGGAGAAATTGAACAGAGGAGAAAGAGCTCAGGACGCTGAGAGAACAGAGGGTCGGCTCAGGGCATGAAGAGGCAGAGGAGAGCAATTTGTTTTGTTTTCATGCCTCCGCACCGACGACAGCGGCCAGAGGCTGAATGTGTTCTGCTTGTCCGTGCGTCTGTCCGTACGTTTAAAGTTGATGTTCCCGATATTTTGAACCTGATATCTCATAAACGCCTGCAGGGAACCTTTCAAATTGGTACAAATGTTCCCTTGCACTGAAAGATGAGAGAGAACTTGGTGGTCCAGGTCCCTTTGGCCTCATGAAACCTGTTTTTGGACTTGTGAACTCAACATCTCAGGAAAACCTCGAGGGACTTTCTTCAAATTTGGTTCAAACGTTCATTTGGACTCACAGATGAACTGATTAGATTCGGTGGTCAAATGTCAAGGTCGAGGTCATGACCGCCTCATAACACAAGATTTGGGAACATGTCTGAAATTCTACATGATTTGGGGCTACCACTCCGAAGCTCCCAAATAAATTTGGACAGGCTCGTGAGCGCCCCCTGTGATACGCAGAAGTTGTAGGAATGGAAACTCCTCCTATATTGGAAACTCTTTGGCTGAAGTCTAATGACAGTTATAGTTCTATAGTTCTATGTCAACAAATATGAGATAAGCAAACATTTCTTTTGGCATTTTAATGTGAGGACTTGTTTCAAGAGTCCAAAGCAGTGAGGTCAAATCTATATTTCCAATGGGAACGATTTTTCAACAGTTTCTAGACCAGTGTATGAAATGATCTCGTTTGGTTTAGTGCTACGACTCCAACAGATAACAATGCTCCAGGATTTCAAGAAAATTTGATGTTGAATTAAAGTTTTACGGTTGAAAACATAAAAAACAGAAACTGCTAATATCAACTCAAAGGTGCTGAACAGTATCCAGAGCTTTAAAAAGTCAAGTGTGGGTTTTTAATAAATAAAATATATCTCGTGTCCTTTACTTTAACTGGCTGCAGCTCTGTAACGGCTCTTATCGCTCACACGTGCACCGATCATACTTTCATTCATCTCTCTGACTGGAAGCAAGATGATTCACGACAGATAAGAGTCAGACAGAGACACAGGCTGTCAGCGCTCTCCCAGGATGGAGATCGATGGGGGATAAGACCAACGCAGGGAGGGAGGAGCAATGTGTCGTTGGGGTTAAGATTTAAGTGAAAGTGGAGGAGGAGGAGACGTGAAGGGGGAATTAGCAAAGGGATTCGATGAAAGACGAGGTTGTTTGAGGTGAAAGACAAAGAGATGAGGACGTGCGACCTCAGAAGCAGCGTCCTGCTCTCCTGCCGTCCAAGGACACACAGGATCAAGATGGAAGGGGCTGATCGTGCTCACACACAGAGCCTCTGGTACAAGTGGTTTGACCCCCTGACACGACCCACAGGATCATCTCAGGAAGCTGTGATACAGATAAACTGATATTAACTGATGTCGACATATTCATCCACCCAGATCTCCTCTTGTCATTGTAAATTAACAGTATAACCTATACGGAGCTGTCACTTTTAGCTCAGCTTTGGTCTCTATCACACAGAGCAGTTGCCTTCTCGGCCCCTAAATGTTCCACCTTGTTCTCCAGGTGGTTGCTAACTTTGTCCGTCGGTTGTTTGGTGTTGAAAACAACAGCTGGTGCTGGAGGTGAACTGGATCGCAGCTGAACTAAAACAGAGGAACGTTGGTTACTTTTCAATTTTTAAACTTTATAGAATCAAAAGTAATTGTTTCTTAGATTGACAGGTGTAAATATTCAGATCCTCTCCTTCGTGCACAGGCTTATGTGTAGATGTTTATGTTGTAGATGTTATGTGTAGATGTTTATGTTGTAGATGCTGCATGTGTCAATGAATCTGTAAATTCAGATATTTTATTTCAGCCGTCCATTATCTGAACTGCTTCAACATACGGAGACAAACAACCTCTCACTCTCACATTCTCACCTCAGGTCAATATTTAAATATTTAAAAAACTGAATTTAAGAATTTAAAGCAAATTAAATTAATAAATCAAACAGGACAAGCACCAGCACCAAACTGTCAGCCTCAATGACAGTTATCTGGAACCATGCTTCTCTAAACTTATTTGAAAGTGACAACTGTGGCAGAGGGAAGACACCGGCTCCATAACGGGGAGATTACCGAATAAATCAGAGCAGATAAGAGCGAGAAGGACGGATGTGCGTAAAAATAAAGAAGAAGAAGAAGAAGAAGAGGGTCGTGCAGAGAAGAGAGAGAGAGAGAAGACCTGGGTGGAGAGCAGGGGGCAGTTAGATAGAGCGGTGTTATCAACAGGCCTGTGGGTGATTTGTTAGCGCTGCAGAGAAAGAAAGAAAGAAAGAAACAAGATGGAGAGAATACTGAGAGGAGGGGACGAGGCGGTGGGGGAAGGGCTATAAAAGTCTTATTGTGACCTCCTGCCCAACGTGCTCGTCTTACCTCCATCACTCCTCCTCCATCCCTCCATCCATCCATCCATCCCTCCATCCCTCCATCCATCCATCCATCCATCCATCCATCCATCCCTCCATCCCTCCATCCATCCATCCACCCATCCATCCATCCATCCATCACCTCCATCATCCATCCATCATCCATCCATCCATCCATCCATCCATCCATCCATCCACCCTCCATCCATCACTCCATCCATCCATCCATCCATCCTCCATCCATCCACCCATCCATCCATCCATACATGCTGCAACTGTGTGTAAAATACCTTTGTCAGTTTTATAAACATTTAAACCAGAGTGATTAAATATTTGTAGCCGTGTGATTTTGGAGGAAAAACTGAGAGAATGTTCTGCGAGAAGCTGATTCACATTCACACAAAAGTGAATTGAAATATTGAGGCATATATCGACGTGAATATTATAAAGTAAATGGTGAAAAACAGAATATCACAGTTATTGACCCGTTCAGGAGTTTTTGTGGCGTCTTGCAAACAAACAAACAATCAGGGGTGAAAACTCCTAAGTCAAATATATTTTGCTGTTGATCTTCATTTCTGACATTCTCCTCGTGCTGCTGTGTGTTACTGTTTTCTTCTCTGCAGTGTCTGTGTCACACAACATGTTGGGAGCAGGTGTTTCCGTGATGGCTTCTGGCTGTGAGGCAGTTCACCAGCAGCTAACAGTTTGACATATTCTAGATGTTTTCCATGTAGTTACTACAAAACACCAGGGCCAGATGCCGAGTGAGATTACCTGAGTTAATAAAATATACTTTGTTAATAATACACTCGCTGTGCCGTGACTCACTTCTCACTGCTCTTTTACCAGAGTTTCAATCTTTAACGATCTCTTTCTGATCTGTTGACACACGCTTCAAAATATTAAACTCTTGCCTCCTTCGGGGAAAGTTGACTGAGAGTGCACGACTGAGAAAACTCGTTACGATGCAAATTCTGGGCTCGTTTGAAAGCAAATGAAAAGACAAAGACTCAGAGTCTCAGTGGAGTTAAAATATAAACTCACAGTGTAGACGCTGCTCGATGGAAGAGGCTCGGGGAACTTCGACCTGCTGCAGGAGACGAACCACAGGTTTTCTGTCTCCATCAAACCAAAGTGCGAAGACCGAGACTTAAAGACATTAGTTTGAGACATCACGTCGATTTGTTCATTAGATATTATCTCATCAGTGGAAAAGTTTTGACAGCTCAGCACAAATCGATTTTCTCTAATTGCCTTTCGACTCCGAAAGTCCGACTGTAAACGGTGGAGAGGAGCTCGGGACAGAGAGCAGGTCCAATACCACACAAACAACACACAAATACAACACACAAATACGATTGAGCTCAGGTCCCTTTTAGACACAAACACGTTCGTCAAACATCTTGACAACTGGACACTTGATGTCCGACGCTGCTGGAAACACAACAAGCCTGAGAGACTCCAGCTCAGCTGTGACACCTACTGACCCCCGCAGGCTGCTGCTGTGAACTGCAGCTAAGGGCACGTGCTGTTTTCAGCCTTTAGGGAAAATTCACGTCACATTTTAGCAACAGCTTAACATTCATAATGCAAAGCGCAGTTTTCCACTGTGACATCAAAAGTTTCACTGGAAATATTAAAAGTTAAATGCCTTAACGCTGCAGAACTCACACAGAGAAAACATGAACATGCACGTGAGGAGTTATTGGGCTGGGAATTATACGATAAATCCACATGTATTCAAATACATGTGGATTTTTGCCATATTCATAATTAAAAGACATCAATATTTCGTACATTTTTCACCAATGTTTGCTGATTGTGGGAAATGTCTGGTTTCTATATAATTTAGCACGTACTTGACCTTATTATGTAAAGTGCCTTTAGATGCTGTATGTCGTGGGTACGTTTTTAAAACATTTTTACGTCTTAATGTTGAAATACAATATGTTCTACAGCTACAGGTATTTGTATGTTTTTCCATCACACTGCCAGCACCTTGTGTGTTTATGTATAAATGAGACAACCAGAAGTTTAGAGAGAGAGTTCACATTAAAGAAGTCAATCATTTGTGCTCGTGTGGTCACAACTTGCATAATAAAGTGGATCAGTTACCGAACCCTCCACCTCCCGTGCTCCCGACTCTCTGAAATATTCTCCTCCTGTCATTTCTTACCCTCCGTCTCCGTCTCTCCGTCTCTCCTTCTCTCCAGCTGACAAAATGACGATGACAGATCTGTTGAAAGCTGAGGAGATCCAGAAAGCTCTTCAGGCCTTCGAAGGTCTGTAACCGATTTGACGTTCACGTTCTCACACAGAGACGTGATACCGACACGTTGTTCAATCCACATAAACACACACCATCCTGCTTGTGTAGAACTGTACAGCTGGACATGATTTCACTCTTTGTAACGTTGCTCTTTTTGCCTCTTGAAGGAGAAACATTCGATCCAAGAAAGTTCTTTGAAATGGTCGGGATGAGGGCCATGACGGCCGAAAACGTCAAGAAGGTCTTCCGGGTCCTGGACGTGGACGGCAGCGGGTTCATCGAAGAGGAAGAGCTCAAGTGAGGGATTCACAAAGACCCAGAAATACACAAACACACACACACACACAGCAACAAGGCTACAGGCAGATGAACAGTAGATTGTGTGGAGTCTGTACTCTGTCGTGTTGTCACTGAACACCGTGAGGGATGATTCTCTGCAGGTATGTACTGAAGGGCTTTGCCAAGGAGGGCAGAGATCTGACTGACGCAGAGACAAGAGAATTCCTCAAAGCAGCGGACAAGGACGGAGACGGCAAGATCGGCATCGACGGTGAGAGGAAGTTGCTTATGAAATATTAGAGGTAGAAACCGGAGTGGAAGGAGAGTGGAGCAACATATTGACTTGTATTTCTGCAGCAAGGGAGAATCCAACTTCAGATTTTAAGCTAAATCCAAACAATGTAATTTCAACTGTGTAAATAAATAATATTGTTTTGTACGAAATACACACATCGTAGTTTATGTGTTCAGAGGAGTTAACTTACTTCAGCTTGTCAGCAAGTTGCCTGGGAACAAAAGTCACGAGTGCATCTTTGAATACTTTGCAAACTGTGGTCGAACAGAAATAAACTGAGCATCTGTTAGACGCAGATTAATGAATATTCAGCGATCCAGTAGATATCCAGAGCAGCAGGGCCGTGTCTGAGCGACTGAAGAAAAATGAAGTACAGTGTGTTTTGCAAGAAGTGCATCAGTGTGGCTCATAACAGGGTTCTGTAATCATTTTTGAGCAGAGACATTTTAAGAGACATTTGGAAACGGCTGCTTCCAGGCTACTGTGCAAACCAATCATTTGGCCCACGATGCAGAAATCTTGTTTTTATAGCATCAAATAACTTATTAAAACCAAACTTTCAGGACAAAATTAATGTTTGAACATATATCAGTGAGTTGTTAAAAAATACCTTGTGGCTACTTTGACTTTTTAGCTTGGTCCATGTCCCACCCACTAACATGGAGGAGGCGTTGGCTTCCCTGTGCATTATGCTATTATTTACACCTGAGCTATTTCAGGTGTAAGTCAAAAGGCCTTTTTTTTTTACTTATTGGATTTATTGACGATATAGAAATAAAGAATATTTCCATCATTCTCCTTTTATCTGTCGATTCTGTCCTATAACTTTTGCACTTTTTCAATTTGAACTTTTCTCTTCCAGAGTTTGAGACCTTGGTGCATGAGTAGGGGACAGCCGAACAGCCCCTCCCTCCTCCTCCTCCTCCTCCTCCTCTTCGTCCCTGCATTCATATTTTGTAACGGCCACCCCCCCAAACTCCTGTCACCTCCCTCTGGACCCCGAGCACGGAGCCACACGAGAGCTGCTCGCCACCACACCTGAGCGGAACCAGGCCGACGGGGAGTCACCATGAGGAGAAACACGCAGGCATCATAGGAGTCATTTTTTATATATATCTCATATCCACTCGCTCATGCTGTTTGGGTTTCAGAATCATCCTTGATGATTTCATGAGGATAGTGTGTGGTCTGAAAACAGGTGGTGCTAGTGCTGTAGATGGTGTAGATGTTATAAAGACTTCTTCCTCTGTGTATTTCAGGTTGTGCATCTTGTCTGATTGGTTTTACTTCTAGATGTTCACATAACAGTGCACTTTCCTCCCACTCCTCCTCCTCCTCATCCACCTTCCCTCACCTCACCTCCTCTCCCCTTTCCCTTCCTCCTCCTCCCCTTCCTCCTCCTCCTCCTCCTCCTCTTCCTCCTCCTCCGCCTCTCTCCCTGCCTCCGATCAGATGATGTAGTTAAGTAAATATGAAATATAAGACGAGCTGTGAAGGGGAAAAAAAAGATCTGAGTAAGAAATGATAATAAATAAAGGTTGAGTAATAACTGTCTCTTTACTTTTTGTTGCTCACAGTGGACACAAAACATTCAACTCACTCAAATACACTGAACAATGCAAAACGTGTCAGTCACAGAAGGAGAAATACTGCGTTAGCATCAAATATCAACTTCAGTAAAATAGATCAAATACATAAACATGTGTTAATATCAGCTGGAGGCTGTAGCTTCATATTTATCAGACAGATCTGAGTACAGCAGAGTCTCAGGGCCACGTTAAGAGAAAGATTTCAAGAATAATGTTGTAATATTGGGAGAATAAAGACGTAAGAGCAATATCATGATTTAATGTTAATAAAGACGTAATTTAACAAGAACAATAAAATAAAAAATATAATAAAGACGTAATTTAATGATTAAAAAGTCATAATATTATGAGAATAAAGTCATAATCGAAAGTAGTTTCATTTAATGAAAACAAGGTCGTAATTTAACAGAATTAAGTTTTAATTTATAAAGAAAAATAAGCCACAATATAATGAGAATAAAATCTATATTCTAATAGTTTTTCTTTTGAAGTGGCCCTAATACTACTACTAATAATATTTTTTACGAAATGAAACCAGCACCTATCAACATAAAACTTGATTTGATATTCAACCATTACGATTTACTACAGTCACAAGACCTCATCTGATCTGATACTGGACAAGAAACCCAGCGACTCTTCCTCAGCTCTTCTGACTCCGACCCCTTCACGTTTCAGACGAGACGACTTTACACAGAAACAACACAAAATGCACATCCTGCCTCCACAACCTGATCCGGCAGCGTCAGTTACAAACCGGGCCGGCCCGAGGGCCGACGGGTCAGTGGATCCGAGGAGAGGATCTGTCATTGGTCGTCGTGGGGCGGAGCTTTACTGTGGCGAACGGGTTTGTGCCTCTGAAACGAGAGGATGACGGAAAATGTTACACAAAACCTCATGTGCTCAGCTGCTTTCTGCCAACACACAGAAAGAACACACACACACACACACACACACACACACACACACACACACACACACACACACACAATGGACACACTCCAGGCTGGGTAACTAACACCAGTCAGAGGTGGATATTCAGCACGTTCCAGAGGTCCTACGTCTTTTGTTTTTAGGGCTTATTGATTTAAACATGACTGAAACTGACAATCTATCATTTAAGCATCTGTCTACTGAACAAAATGTTTGCTAAAAATATTGTGTCAACCACCAAGTGCAACAAAGGAACGTTAACCTATAGTACACTTGTTTTATCTATCATCATTTTTATGACATAAAAAAACGCTGAAACGCTGAAAAGGCACATAAATGGATACTTGATGTATAACTTGATGGTTTTTCAGATACAGCACTGATTCTGCAATCTTTAATAAAAATGTTTTCACTAAGTCCAGGAGAATAAAAACTAGGTTGTAGATTTTTTGGGGAATCGAGTCGTACACGTTGATATTTACCTGGGAAACAGAGGGTTCTCAGGTCCCTGGGGCGATAAGGCCTGAAACAAGAGAGGACCGTCAGTGTGAGGAACCCAAACATTAAACCTGGATTTCTGTATCAGGGTTATTTAATATGGAAAAGGAATAAAAGCCAGTTCTTCTCAGTGTTAATTCTCTGGTACCTGGACATCAAATTCACTCCTCTCAGGGAGGGGGGAGATCGGGCGGAAATCTACTGAGCTCCTCCTCAGGTTCTGACCCGGCACGGCGGAGGAGGCAGGTGTTCGTTGTAGCTCTTCGTTTGACCCAGCCTCTTCTCCGTCGCTGGCTCCGCCCTCTTCTCGGGGAGTGGAGAGTTCGGCCGGAAGTCTACGGAAGCCCTGCGGTTGGGCGTGGCCGGGGGCGGGACATCGCCGTAGCTCTTGCTCTCCGATTGCTCAGGGTAGGTGTCGGTGGGATCCAGCAGATTGTTCATACTGTGGCTTCTCAGGGAACCACCGCTGAGGGAACATGTGACAGGGAACAAGGAGAAAATGCTACGGACGGGAATGGTTTCAGACAAATAGAATCCCCTGAATAAAATTGATGCATGTGATTCTCACCTTGTCGCTAAAGTGTTGGAGAAATCTTCAATGGGCGCCACATAGGCAGCAGGAAACCAGCCCTGACTGGAGGAGACGGCACAGAGTGAAATCAACCATTACACTATTTCCTGCTCTAAATAATCAAACTAGTGTTTTATTCTACATTTCTCTTGACAAATGAAAACCTAAATACAACACTTTACTTTTATTTGATGGTCTCAAGTGGTAAATAACAAGTTTTACAGCCTTATTGGACAAAAAGACGCTTAAATCCATGTGTTGCGTTGAGAAGCTGATCAATACCAATGGCTCCACTATTACAAAACACCTTTTAGCCTATTTATTCATCTCTCTTGTCAATAATAAGGAGTAAAACATGAAAGTTGTTCCTCGGTGACATCACAGCAGTCTGATACGATTTCTTGCGGTTCTCAGCCAATGTAGAAATCTGAAAAGGGGCTTCCTTCGGTTCTCCCCTACCCACCGCAAGCTGCTGTCAGTGCGTCCGTACAACCAGCCGTTGCGCGGCTCCTGCACCAGGACGGTGACGGTCTCCCCTCTGTTGAACGGCAGAAGCTTCGGGTTGGACGAGGAGGGGTGAGACACCAGGGCTCTCATGGATCTGCCTCCCCCGAGACCCAGAGATTCACCCACCGAGCTGGAGCGAGAGCGGCTGGGCAGAGGTGACGGTGCTGGAGGTGGAGGAGGGACAGGAAAGAGATGTTTGTCCTTACGTTCATTTATGATGTGACAATGTACAGGTAGTGTGATTAGTAGTGTATACCTCCCACCTCTAGAGGGCACTCTGCCCAGCGCCTGTTGCTCCCTCCTGGCCCACGACATGTCTTCATCTCTGGCAACAGTCTGCAGCAGGGAGCTCACTGAACCTCGGAGCTGGAGACGCATCAGACACACGGAAATTAACTTGAGGAAACTTTATTAGCACCACAGACTTGAATAAAGATGGACGACGCTTCTCAACTTCCTCCCATTATCCAGAAATGAAGCCCAAATACGGGTTCAGCCATCTTGTGCTTTTGATGTCACACATTTAATTAAAACTAAAATTACCAGAAACATGAACATTTGTAAAAAAAGACCTGTGTGATACGAACGACCTAAAATCGTATTTGCCATGTATTTCAACCCTTTTTTAGTTTGGTGCATGTTCCATCCAATAACATGGGGAGGCAGGGTTTGTGACCTACACTGTAGCCAGCCACCAGGGGGTGATCAAGAGCCATAACATCATCTATCTTTATTTATAGTCATATTTATATATTGAAATTTACAAGGCGTGTCACTTAGATATAAAGTGCATACAGTACTACTAATAGACTGAATAACAGTATATAGTATGTATAGTATGATGACATAATTTACTGAACTATAATGTCCCCACAGACAAGAAGAACTGACTAAAGCAGGTAAAGTGTTGGTACCTGTGCCTCTTGTTCTACGTGTGTGGGCGTGCGAGGTCTGGACCCTCTGGTCTCGTTCACTTTCTCCTTCCAGCCGTCGGCCTTTTGCTGAAGAGACGCACCGGTCTGCAAAGAGAGAGAGAGAGAGAGGAGAGCGACAGTCTCAGCCCGATGAGACAGAAACTCACCCAACAGCAACGCTTCAGCAGATAAGACGATGGACACTGAGACGACAGTTTCAGAGAATCAACCGATTAACGTGGTATCGCAGGAGGGGAATGAAAATGCTGAACAGGGCAGCACAGTTAAACTCACCTGCACATGGCTGTGATCTGTGCTGTCTTATGGTTATAGTTATGAAAATCACAGAATCCCCTATATACCTGTAAAATAAGTCGAATGGAAATATGAATATTCACATCATATGTTAGAGCAGCTGCTGAGGTCAAGTCTCCTTTTTCATGAGAACGTATTCAATGAGGAGACATTTTAGTGCATTTCATATATTTTTTGCTTATAATTTTGAGTTAATATTGTTTACTTTTTGATTAAGCCGTTTTCAGACATGCAAATGTCCGTACAATTGGATCTGGACTTTCTGCGAGTTTGCCTTTGACACTTGAAGAATGCATTTCATTCCTGTGTTCAGGCAAGGGAAGAACATCACGTATAAATTCAGCTGCAGAGATTCACGTGTTCCTGCGTCGGCCTGAATCACCAAAAACTCTCAAATCTCGTTGACTTTCCAACTTGATATCTTCGTCGGTGTCTCCTACATGTGTGACTCCTCTTTCTCATCCTGAGATACATTCTTTTTGTTTTGTTTCTTCACTTTTGCGCCTGTCGCGTGTTAACGACCACTGGCTCGAGGTGAATCCTCCAGATAATCTGCTGCGTTCTGACACGGTCTCATTCGACATTCTCCGAGTTTTTACTCCGGATGAGATTTCAGATCTAAGCATGATACTGAATTACGCGACGCACAGGAAACCACTTTGAGGCGAGGCAGCCTCGTGAGAACATAAAGCCAGAGTTAGCTCTGTGCTGCTGGTTTCACTGTGTGAGTCAGGCCACAGGAGGAGGCCGGCTGCTGCTCTGCGTTGACCATGTTGTTGTGTGGTGTGTATTCATGAACCTTGTTTATGAGGAAGAGTAGTGACTGAGTGAGGCCACAGTGTTTCTCTGCCAGGAAGCGATACCTCCTCTCCTCCTCCTTGAGGATCTCCTGCTGGCTCTGCCTCAGGTACAGCATGTACTCGCTGTTCTCCTACAACACACACACACACACAAATATGAAGCACAAATGAACAATGGTGCAGGAGCGTAGCTACTCGACTGTGTGTGTGTGTGTGTGTGTGTGTGTGTGTGTGTGGTGTACCAGAGAGTCCCTGAAAGCTCCTCGTCTGAGCTGTTTCTCCAAAGCCTCGGCCTGATTCCTCACCTCCAGCTCGTACACTCGGCGACTCCCCTGCAGCACAGGAAACAGGAAACAGCTCCAATCAACAAAGTCTGACGTGGTGACGATAAGTTCTCCTGAATCTGTGGACACTTTGTTTGTCCACACACAGCTTTGGTTTAACTTGTGGACTCGTGTTCCGGCCCGGTCTGAGGAAGAACTGCACAATCACAGACCGGTTTTCTCTACTACAATTTAAAGTTAGTTTTCAGGAGTGGTCATAATAGAATTCCAAGAAATGTTAATTTAACATTTGCATTTAAATCGTGTACAGGATCCGATACGTTGAGCCACGCAGACGAGCCAAACCATCGCGATCCAATCAGTTACTCCACTTTTAAACTCTGTTAATGTTGATGACTGTTGATGAACGATGTAAAATACAACAGCTGCCTTATTGTTGACATGAAAGATAATATCAAATGTTCCTTTTCCCTGAACTCACGTCGATGTATTCCTCGTCCAGCTTTACATTCTTCTCCATGGCTTGTAGCACCTCAACCTGGAACCATCGGAACTGTAGCAAGGAGGAAAACAGTGTTGCTCTGATGTAACTGAGTTAATATGGAAACTTGACATTATGGGCTGGATTGTTTTATTTAAATCAATCTATATGCAAATGTGCCCGGTCCTCAGTTGCTAATTGGCATCACTACAGCCACTGCAATCAAGCACCGGGGTCTGAACGGCTCAATGAATTCTAATCAGGCAGTGAATTAAACCCCTCAGGGGTCATCTCAGGGTCAAAGGCTAACAAGTGTAATTCCCAGTATGCAGATCTGTTCTTTAATTAATTGTTTTTTTCCATGGCCGTGCAATTCAGCACAATCAGCTTAGCAACGTCTGCAGCGTGTAATTGATTCACGCAGCATTTAGCACAGATTGAGTATAAAGATGAACTCCACTCCCTCAGCTGTCAATTACAAAGTTTCACATGGTTTTGTAGCATCAAATAACAAATTGATTCCAAACCTAATTTGGAAAACATGTGTGTGTCTGTCCGTGCAATTCATATGAATTATTATAATTTTATTTATTGAAATAACCTAATTAACAGAAGCCTTGTACTGACCACGCCCTCCATCTCTGCAGTGAGTCTCCTCTGTGTGTCTGAAATCTGGACCAGGACGTCGCCTGTTTGAGACAAAACCAGGTGAACACACACATCAGGCTCCCTCAGTTTAAAATAACAGCTGTGTGAATATTGCACGTGATAATATTCGTTCTATTGAGTTTTGAATGGGATTATTTCACCTGGAAACGTTGTTGCATGTACAACAAAATGGCCCCTTTGAAGAATTCACGTGGTAAAACTCTCTATCACTCTTTTGTTTAATTTGTGTCCATTACAAATAAAAGAACAATATTTGAGTGGTGCAGCAGTTTGATAAACGACTTTAACACAATTCAACAGGCTCCTTGTATGACTGGTGCCTCCGGTGATGGTCTGTGGTTGAACTAATGAATTGGGTGCAGCTGAAAGACTGTCCCCATCTATAATTCAGGGGCCGTCACTCAATAGGGCCCCAGGTCACGCTGTGGCTCCCTGACCTTCTCAGTTAGCCAACCGAGCAGAACCTCTCGCTCTAACGCACGAGCCCACACACACTCGACGGGGAGGAGCTAGCATATTGCTAATTACTGCTAACAATGCTTTGGCACCTCCCCAGGGTGGGAGTGAAAGTGAAGCTTGTGGAAAAACACACACACACACACACACACACACACACACACACACACACACACACACACACACACACACACACACACACACAGACAGACACACACATACAGGAGAGGAGTAGAAAGAGCAGGGGAGGATGTAGAATCGAGGATGTGTCCTAAATTGGCCCCAGGCCGTTTGGACAGGTCAATTCATACGTCCCCCAAAAAAGGGACGTATTGTGGTGAGCGAACAAATAACTAAGAAGCTGAAACTTAATTTAAAGGGGCAATTTGTGAAGGTTCCACAGAATCAAATATATCTGTACATTTGTCTCAGAGAGCAGCAGCAAAGCAGATTACTGACATGGAACAAGATAATGAAAAAACTCAAGACAACACAAGAAACATCCCGTTTCCCTCTCAGATATAACGTGTTGAGTTCCGTACAAGGTGGGAGCTGCTGTCTCCCTGTCAGTCATGCATGAAACTACCAAAGGTTATTTCAGCTAAATCCCATCATCATCATCATCACTATCATCTGACATCAGCTGCCTCACCCAAGAGACATGGCATTAGAGACGTTTGGTCCATGTGATCAATAGTTTAGTTCGACCTATGAGGATGTTATAATATTTTTAAATGATTAGAAAGGAGAAAGTTTTCCCACCTGATCGACAGGACAGTTCTGTTTCTGTGATGAATGCAACAAACTTTAATATAAACACACATGAGTTACACACACACACACACACACACACACACACACACACACACACACACTTACCAAGAGAGCGAGATGAGAGCGTGTGAAGAGCCTGGTCACCCATCTTAGCCACAGCGCTGAAGTAGGCCTCACTGCAGACAGCTAAGGCTGCAGGACACAAGCAAAGACACACAAATATACACAAATACACACAACTTACAGCTTTTAACCAGTTCAACTCCTCCTCCCTAAGACCATCAGCTCTTCTCTATCATTTCATTCACACAAGCCCTCGCAGTGTTGACACGTCGAGAGGCGGTTTATAGACGGGTGTAGTTTTACCACATTGCCCTGACGTCCTGTTCTGGTTTTATCAGGCAGAGGAGCATTAATGATACATGCTGCCCCCCCCCCCCCCCCCCCCCCCCCCCCCACAGAGAAACAAGGAGAGTAGTAAAAGTGAGTCTCGTGCAAAATTATTGTGTTGTTTTCTGTGCTGAAGTATGAGTTTAGTTTCTGAGAATGAACTTAAGCAATAATATCAATAAGTATGATATTATAATTTTCCTCAATAGCAATACAGTTCACTATATATCGATATAATGCAAAAAACACATAATTGATCTCATTCTCTGCTCATTAAGAAGAGTTTAAAAACACAACCTTCACTCAAAAATCTGTCTTTAAACTTAAATGAAATAATAATTTGATAATCATCCATATCTGCTGATGGGAACATTGTAATCTGGACATGATTCTTTGTCATATCATCCAGCACTACTAAACTTAAGGAAAATAATAATTTCTTGTTCAAAAACTAAAACCACTGCAGTAAAAACAACGTGAAGTGCTAATAATGAGCATCAGACACCGTGGGTCTTGTTACAGTGGGGTCATGACCTTCCTGTCAGGGTTCCCTCGTCTCCTCTCACAACCTGTGACTCAGTGATTTCAGAAAATCCTCTTCCATCCATCTCTGATTCCACTGACATCACCATGGAAAGTCTTTTTTACAGCACCTACAGTAAAATGTCCTCTAACATCTGCTAATATTTCTTATTCTGGTCCGGCCCACATGGGACAACAACACTTTGCTTATTATAGATTAGAAAATATGTATGCATCTTCTAATTACACACATGCAAGATCAGAAGCAAAAAAAGGCCTATTCAACATGTATTTTCACACATATATTAGTGTGTGTAAATGACAATAACACGTGCACACTCAGACACACACACACACACACACACTCTAATTGAACCACCCAGCCGTGGCACACAGCCAGTCGCTCGTGACGCTCACTCACCTTGAAAAGCTTTGACGTAGCTGTTTCCTAGAGCAACAAGCTTCTGGAGGCCCGGATTGAAGTGCTCCATCAGGTTCTGCAAACACACACACACACACACACACACACACACCACACACACACACACAGACCAACATGCCTATTCAGAATGATGTGTTACGACCCATGTGACTTATACATAAAACTAGATAGCTGAACAAACTCACCGAATAGACAGTTAGAGTTGATCTGTGCAGCTGGTCACTACCGGCTCCTGACATCGTGCAAATACAATATAAACTTCTCACAAAGATAAAAAGTCTTGAAACCTGAACGTCAGAGACAGAAGGAAACTTCTGTAAAGAGTCTGAATCCCATTCAAGCCTCCTCAGGTGTTTTCTGGTCCCGGGTGCATCGGCGTCTTCAGGCAGAAAATCGAACAGCGGTGCCTTCCTCCCTCTCTCTCGCTCCCTGTTTTCATTTTGTTCTCCTCTGGCCCCCCCGTCTTCAGCAGCTCTCATGGAAAGAGTGAACAAGTGAGGAAGGGGAAGAGGAAAGCGAGTCAGGTGCCATCGATATGACCCGGGCCAGGTGAATTATTGATTGAGGAGGAGGACGGCTGCCCAACTAGCTGTGATGTACACTCACACCTAACAAGGTAACTTTGGTGAAACACGCTGCTGCCTTACAACCGCTAGATTATTAAATTATCATGTGGTTAGTTGCACAGAAATTACTTCTTCAGGAAGTTTCACACACACAAGTTCAAATGCACGAAAAAGACTTTGTATATATACATGAAAATAAGAGAAGAGCAATAAAACAAACCCTCATAATGAATCCAGATGGAAAGCTGTGACCTCAGTAACAAAGAGTTGAAGACAAACAGGTGATGAAAGAATTCACATCTGCACTAAAGTGTGAGGAAAGTTGCTTCTGATGTTTTCTATTGGACAGAACACAGAACTGGACCGGGGTACTTTGCCGACTGTGCCAATATCTCAGCCTTATTTCCTTAAAGAATGTAAATTGATTTTTGTCGGCTAACAAACCAAACACTAGGTGATTAAAACACAAAGTAAAAAGTGTGGAAAACATGATTTCCATCCTCCATTTTCAGTTTGGCTCATCAACAGGTTTGTGAGTTATCATTTTTCGCTTCAGAATTTATTGTCATAGTATTAATCGCAATAATTAATCATATAATACATTAGGCGCATGTACTTAAAGGACAAGAGGAGAGAATGTATTTCAAATATGGAGAAAATAATCAAGATATGAATTGGGACAAAACCAAGTTATAATGAATATGCTCGACATATATTTGCATTTCAGGGGCATTATCAGAAGTCAAAGCACTTTGTTAACAGTGAGGGAATTATTGCTATTGTCACATAATGCAATCATCACATGTAAATGCATCAGGTTTTTAATTAAATATTAAAATTATAACAAAACGTCACTTCACAATATGTAGAGAAACCATTTCAGTCCTTGTCACTGTGACCATGACGTCACTGTAACCGCTGGCATCGTGCATGTTGTTGTGTGCGGAGCAGTGAGGCTGCTCTAACCTGCAGGAGGCAACGTGTCTTTCAAGTGGGCGGCGTCATCAAAAATGACCTCATCACTACCAGCGTCCACGCTCCGCTGCTCTTGGCAGCGACTCACAGTCTCCAGCACGGTTTTCAGACGCCGATCCAGAGCAGCGAGGTGGGGCTCTGCCAGCAGGGGGGCGGCGCGGTGCAGGGGGTCCTGGGAAAGCGAGGCCCGCATGACGTCGCTGAGACGGTACTGAGGCAGAGAGAGGAGACGCAGGCGAAGCCACGTGGTCTGACGGATTCTGGAGAAGAGCAAAATGAAAGAAAGAGGTGTTTAAGAATAAAGGACAGGATGGAGCTTTTTTTTTATGCATAAACAGTTGCACAAATCTGGATTAACCTCACATGTGCTGAAAGGAAAAATGTTTTAATTTGACTTAATGTAGCCAGAGAAGAAATTCATCACATTTTTCTCATTGTACCTGCAGCACTGTTCTAGTGGAGCGAGGATGGACGGCTCATCTTTGGAGTGACGCCCAAATCTGCAGTGACAACACAGTGGAAATCAGTCGAGTCACAATCGCAGCCATCGAAACAACCATTGAAACCAAAACAAATGGATGTGGTTGTATCCCTCCACCAACCTGTGCAGTACCCAAAAACTTTTTTTCCAGACCCTGAGTCTTTATTTAAATGAATTCCTTACAGACAAACTTGAGAAATCATGTTCAGGGGCCGAAAACTTGTTTTGTGAGACCACGCTGACGTTTGTTGCAAAATATAATCAGTCAATCCCTGAGTCTTATTGATGTTCTGAAACAGATGTGATGAAATTCCCTCATAACCCAAAGATATGTCTCCAGCACAGAGGCATTAACTAAGTGTGTTAACATGAACTCGGATCATGAGATCAATGAGAGAAATACTTGCGCTCTGCCGTTGTCGAGGTGCAACAGAACAGTGTTGTCTCCAAACTTCTCAAAAGTCTCATAGTGGTGTCGGTCCATGTTGCCTGTGGGAGGAAAAGGAAAACCTCTGTTAATATTGTCAACAACTACATGGGGAACGCGCATTCCTGCTAATGACATCACATTAAACCACAACAGTTACACAACTGTTTGTTTATCACCTCTACAAACCATGAGCCTCAATCTAAATCCATAACAGGTTGAATGAATGTTAACGCTGATAAACTCCCTGAAGAAACAAGCTTTTTGAAAAGTTTTGACTAAAGTTATCTTTCAGTAGATTAAGTCCATTTTATTCAGACGAGGGAACTTCTGCCAGCTGCTTCAGACAAAACGTGAGAAACCGCCTTTGTGACTTTGTGCAACAGTTTAATTGAAAAATCTAAAGTTTTACAAATTAGTACAACAAAACAAAATGTTCAAACAGACATTACACAGTAACGGCACATGAACTTGAGGAATCACAGGGTGACAAGATTTTGGAAGTGATCAGTGCATCTTCCCCAGCATCATAAACCAGGATGTACAATCGCACAAACAAGCACCTTGAACAGTATTTGACTCACAACTCAAATTTGATTTTCTCAATCGAGGACATAAAAACATCCACGTGCTGAGGAAGCTTGGAAACTCATTCGGCGTCTGCGAGAACATTTTATGCAACTTTTAGCAAATCGAAGGATCTTTTCATTTGTGTGCAGGTTCCATGAGATGTCTAACTATTTAATTAACACTTCAGAGTCGACTCACTAGCCTCACTCTTCTCAAACTACACAACACTGGTTTTAAACTGGCGTGAAGGGGAATCTTAGTTATAATGTGAGCGTCCGCCGGCTCCGAGTCTCCCGGCTCGCGCCCTTCATCTAGATACAGGGGGCAGTGGTGGACCGGTAACTGAGGGGCGGTCGACGAAGACGCCTCTGACACTCGAACATTATCTCGGGTGTGATTTGTGCTCCTGACTTGAGCCGTGACACAAACAAGCGGCAGGGAGCACGGCCGCGGGAGTCCGTGCCCTGCAGGGCTCCCAGCTGTGGGTCCCACGCTGCCCCTCGGAGCTCCAGGCCACAGAGATACACAGCATCCACAGGGGGTGAGTCTGGGTATCTGCCGTCACTCAGGACCTGCGGGGACAAGAAAATCACCAATCTTTATCCTGTAGTTAAAGTTAAAATATTTTTCATCCACTGGGTTCCAGTCACTTTACTGTGATGTCATGATTTACCTGAAAATGCAGTTCTACATCACTGATATATCTGAGATTTACTCGAGCCGCCTTCCTCATAAGTGCCACCAGAAATCCTCTGGCATTGCTGAAAGCAGAGAGTCGGTATGCACCGGGTGGATCTGAGGTGGCGCTGCGCTCGACATAAGCGCCGAGCAACTCCGCCCTCCTCTCCAAGCGAGACAGGGCGGCGAGGGAAGCGAAGGTCGGCGTGCCGTATCGAACGGGCTGCTGCGGCTGTGACAGGAGCGAGGACACCGTATCAATGAGCTCACCCCACTCCGCCTGGAGGAAGTCACTCATGGAGCTGCGGGAAACAGCTCCTGCATTTGTGACTCTGCTGTCACTCCTGTGTGTGAGGTAACTCCTCAGAGCCAGGAGTCTGTCTCTGGCGGGGCTGCTGGTCGGCACCGTGAAGGTGCGACGTGAACTCCTCGCTGTCCCCAGAGGATTCTGGGAGGCCTGCAGCAGAATGTTCAAATGTGGCTGTTGATCTTGATCATCTCGGCTGCCACATCCGCTTTAAAGCCCAGCACGGCCGGGTCATTGATGTTCGCTGCATCCTGAAGACCCTGCTCCAGTATCTGCAGCAGTCCTGTCAAATCTGAGGCTAAGAAACAAAACCACAGTCAATACACGTGATTTACACAGAGGACTTTGTGTGTGATGTCCTGCCTCCTGCTTTCTCTGCCCAGGTGCCAACCCCCTGCCTGAATGTTACGGAGATTCATTTCCTCCAGTTCACTCTCTCATCAATTAGCTCGTAGGACACAAACTATTCAGAATACGGGACAATAAGAAAGTGGTGTGGTTACCGAAGTGGCCGGGGTTCCTGACGATGTCTGAGAGGATGTGTGGTCCTCTGCCCCACAGGGGAGACAGTCTGCTCAGGCAGGCCTTGGCAGTGTTTTCCACCAGCTCCAAATCTGCAGAGTCGAGCGCATGGCCGCCGTGCACCAGGCTGCCTGAGAATGAAAAGTACAACAAGGTTAAGGCAAACAGGAAGTAAACCAGAGGGACAGGTTCAGATTGCTGCCTCACCTGCTATACACTGCAAAGCTTTAGTCTGGACTTGACAGAGACGGCTGATGCAGTTGTGAGCTTCCACCAGAGCCAGGAGGTCGCCCTGGTCCCTAGAGACAATCCACAAGTACAAACTCTTTATCCATGATTAGATATCCACCATTTGAACAACTAATACATTGATCCATTTGTTTTCAGGCTGGCAAATATACAAATATGTAATGAGACAACACCTCCACTCTACATTAACTGCAGTAGACGTTATTTGGTTTCCTCACCAGTTGTAGATTCTGCCCTGGCCTGAGTATTTACAGCTCTGTCTCTGCAGCAGCACGGAGTGGAAGACGGCACAGCGGAGGAGGAGCTCCATGCTGTCGGCCGTCACACCCGACGGTGATCGACTCTGTGTGATGGAAACAACCTGATGCAGGGAGCGGCTCAGCTCCTCCTTCAGGTCCCAGGGGGAGTCGCAGACCAGAGGCAGGCAGCGCATTCGCACTGTCGCTGTTCAACGATACAAAAAAAGCAATTATCCACGGTTTCTGTGCTTGAAAGGAAAACTTAACTTATTCAAAGCAGTAATGGAAATAGAATCGTTTACCTGGTATGTGGTGAGATGCACATTCTTGAGTTACAAACCACAAGCGGAAGCCCGGGCGAGTGGGGCCTCGCTCTTCTGTGAAACGATGAAGGAATCAGGGAAGCAGACAGATGGAGAAACACACTAAAGACTGGACTTTATGCTTATGAATGATACAAACACAATATAAAGCGACTCCTACCTTTGAGTGAGGAGATCATCTGACTGAGGCGAGCCACTACTTCATCATCCCATCGCTCCAGCAGATGACACTCGCTAAAAACCAACCAGTGGCCGTCGTCGACTGCTTTGTCCAGCGCTGAGAGGAGGATTACTCCGTCACACAGAGCCCCTAAAGAA
Organism: Reinhardtius hippoglossoides; assembly: GCA_006182925.3. Classification (NCBI taxonomy): domain Eukaryota; kingdom Metazoa; phylum Chordata; class Actinopteri; order Pleuronectiformes; family Pleuronectidae; genus Reinhardtius; species Reinhardtius hippoglossoides. Next base: position 25,505,450 of record CM031671.1, on the reverse strand, counting down.
ATGACTTTTACCTGAAAATAAAACATATTAAATTAGTATTAAAGTAGCGCTGCACTTATGTTAACTGCTATTAGGTTCAAACTAAATAAAATGGTGTGTTACCTCCGGTTTAACCCCGGTTTCTCCTACACAGTCTGCCAGTGTGTTTATTAAGTGAAGAGGCCGAATACTTGTCCTGTTGTCTCCTCCTGGACTTGGCGAGGTAAGACTGATGGGTCCTCCGTGTCTGAGCAGGTATCGTGAGAGAGACCCTGGGTTCCCGGTGTGAGGGGCCTCAGACGTCACAGTCTGAACGGGCAGGCAGAGCTGGGAGGCACATATCATGTCAGCCAGTCCCTCCAGGCGGTTTGGGTTCAAGGTTTTCCAGAGGAGAGCCCGCTGAACCAGGGACAGGTGGGAGTGGGAGTGACAGGGAACAGCGCCCGCCACAGCGGAGGCTGGGAAGCGCAGGTACTCCTGCCACTGTGTGGGGTAGGTGCAAAGTGAGGAGAGCAGCCCTGTGAAGGCCGGGACACTCTCCAGGCAGAGGAGCTCTGGGTGTATCTGAGGGGGGGTCCAGCCGGGCAGAGGAGCGGTGGACTGTGAGGCAGTCTGCGACGGGGGACAGGGTTGATGTTCGATGTCTTGAAGGCCCCTGAGGAAGGCCCCCCTCTCGCCCTCAGAGCAGAGCTGGTTGTGCTGCAGCAGAGCTACAGACACCAGCAGCTTCAGAACAGAGAAATGACTCTTGAAAAGACGAGGCCTGTATTGGAGCAGCAGCTGGGAAACCATCTTGTTTGTGATCTCTGGCTTTATGCCGCTTGGCACTTTTCCGATGGCAAACGACACTAATGGCCGGTCCTTCTCAACGAAGACGTCTTGTATAACTGCGATGAAGCCGCGCAGGGAGAAGTAGTAGGCGGGGGAAAGACGGGACACCTCCTGCACCGCCTGGTAGAGGGCGGCGGCCAGCCTCACCAGCTGTCGGGGGGGAGCCACCAGAGCCTCGTGGTGCTCCAGCTCCTCGCTCAGCTGCTGGATCTCCGCCTGCAGGTTTTCATCGCCTCTTGAAAAACGGCCGCGTTGGGGCGAAAATCCGGGGCCGGCGGCAAGGAGGCGTTCCGACTGCAGGATGTGGTTCTTCAGAGCATCCTGAGAGAAGATTGTGTACAAGTCAACAGATGAACAACAGCAGATCATATATCAAATCAGATTTTGCATAAAAGCACCAGCAACTTGGCAGCTCAATTAAAATAATGTGTGAATCACTCTCAGTGCCCAGATGGCTCCTGGGGGCAAGATATAAGATTCAGGTTGGGGAAATAATCAGTCCGATGAATCGTCACAGTGCAGAGGGCATTTAGTATCTGTTTGGTGTAGTGACCTCTTCTCTGACTAGTTTCTCCTGCAGCAGCTGCTTGTCATTCCGGAGCCGTCGGTGTTGGATCAGCAGCTCTTCACACTCAGATTGCAGCAGCAGCGTCAGCATCAGCTCCTCGATCTCTTCTGAGCTCAGAGAAAGGTCGACCACGTGGACTTGAGCCAAGATGGATGGATGGATCTCTGAGGAACAAGAGCAGGAATAAATACTCACTACTTGTAAGTTAAGAGAGCTCATATCCTAAATGTCCCGTGTTCGAGTTCATTACTGTTGAAGGATCTTTTAAAGCTGGGATCAAGCTCTTTATGCAAACAGACGTTTAATAATAATCCGGACAAATAAGGATAGAAATTAAAAACCACGAAACCACAACTGCAAAAACTCCCTAAAATCTTCATTCATTCCCCTTAGACCTATCCTCCACTCCTCTTGCATTAAAAACTCCCAGTTAGACGACTTTAACAGAGACTACCTGTTTATATTGACTCTACAATTCGTGCTTACCACTGCTGAGCAGTCGGACGGGAAGATGAGTGCTAAGAAAGAGGCGGAAAATCAGGGTGGGGAGGTTGAGCCTGCTGCTTTATCCCTGGAGGGCAGCATCCAGCAGGGGGTGCTAATCTGGCCAGGAACTGAGAACTGGGGTTTGCCTGTTCCACTCGAGTTACCAGGACTCTCAAACCTGCAGAAATAAAATGGTTGGATTGACTTAAGGGTGAAAACAGACACTGAATATATTTGATTATTTTCTCTACTGTAGAAATTCACCCTTCTCAGCAGCCTGGTCCAGTTTCTCCAGCAGCTCTGGGTCATCGGCACAAATCACCATCCCACACTCAGTCTCAGGATCCATATCGTCACCTGAAGAGCAGACACTTTGTTTTTTCTACACAGTTTACAATTCATCCTGTTCTATAGAGGAAACAGACGGACTTCTGGTGGCTGAAAACCAAAATTAGGATGACACAGGTCAGCACCAGCTCAGAAGTGGTCTCAGGACCCACCTGTGATGAACCAGCTCTGGGAGCTTCTCTCCTGATGCTGCGGGATGTCTGCCAGTAGAGGCCAGCGCTGACACAGGGTATTTCTGTAGCCCCACAGCAGCAGCTGGACCACAAGTCTGGAAGATACAGTGTTCTGGATCTGCAGGTCGCTCAGACCTAACGCTCGACCCAGAGGAAGCTGCGGCCTCTCAAAAACAGGGATGGGAAAACCCGGAGGTGGAGAAGGAGGTGCAGGGTGTGACTGTGGAAACAGGGATGTTCTAGGGTCCTCTGGGTTCGTGTTGATACTTCCTGTCAGACACAGATTCCTCCACTTGGTTAGAAGTTCTGTGCGCACATCAGGAGGAAATGGGCCTAAATAAGCCACGATTGCAGCCAGGACGAGGGCATCTCCCAGTAAGTTGTGTTTCTGTAACTCTGCCTCCTGAAGGGAAAATAGAAAAAAAAATTATAATGATTTAAATAAAATATCCAATGTTTAAGTGACATGTAAAGTATATTTGAAATGATGTTACCTCCGCAGCAGCTCTCCAGCCCCTGACATGTTCCTCTAACTGCTCAGCAGTTGCAGTAAATTCTCTGTTAATTTTCTCGGCCTCGTGCAGCTTCGGTAGAAGCACTTTTTGGTGCTTTTGTATAAAGTGAAGCTGACGCTTCAAATCCTCCAGGTGATAGCGTGCCTCCTGTTTGTGCTGCTTGGCCTGGTGCAGCTGAGCTCGTACTTCTCTGTCCAGCTCCTCCAGCTGAAGCTTGACCAACAGCTGGTGTCGCAGAGAGTAGTATTCATACACAGCCTGGACCCATCGACACAGGGACTCGCAGGCGTTGCTCACATCTCGTACAGACTCTGGCACAAACTCAGGACTGATGATTATCTGGTGGAGCTGCCGCAGCTGTCCTTGCGTCAGCGTGAACCGGTCAAAGAACTCCAGCTCCTGGCAAAAGGAGATACAATATAATAACACCAACATTTAGCAAGAATTCAATACGACAATACCAAAGCTTACACGACACAATCTGGAGCAATGACTCAACTAAGTACCTGGTACGTGTGTGTGTCTTGTTATTTTACAGTATTGTGTTTAATTTGTGACAGTTGCTAACTCTGAGGTATCATAAAAAAATCTGTTCCAATCTTTTTTGCTCACTTGAAAAAAGTTAGGTCGTCTAAGAAGCAGTCGGGCGCTGTCCCAGCCGGGCGGATGATTAAACAGCAGACAAATGGCGTCCATGACCATGACCACTCCAACGGGGGGGTCTCTGTAGTGACGCACCTCCTCCAGGTCGGAGAAATCCAGGCATTCCAGAATTTTGAGGCATGACAGGAACACAGGCATCAACTAGGAGAAGAAAGAAAGATTCATCTTCAGTGACACTTCTTCTAATGTCTAATTGCTAATTAGCTTCTGTTGACATGGGATTGGGTGTCGATGAAACGATGATCCATCTACCTGCTTCTGAGCTTCATTAAACTGGTCCTCCACGTCCAGCTGCTTGGTCTGCACCTCCGCACATTTGGTCTGAACTTCCTCAAACAGGATTGTCTGGTCATCGACAGCTTTGATGAGATCTCTCTCACACTGCAGGAACAAGGGGGGGGGGGACAAAGCTTGATGAAGTACAGAACAGGAAAACTGCTGCAGCATTACACAGAATATTGATCCCACTGAAGCTGCGTGTGCTGAAGTGCTGTACAATCACCTGCTGGGTCTTATCAACCTTGTTCTTCAGTTCTCTAAGTTCAGTTTGTTCCGCAGAGTTGTTTCGGTCAAAACATCCACATGAGACAAAACAAAGGCAACTCTGAAAAAGAATTTTTTATTAAAGACCAATATGTGTATAGGTTTTACTTTAAAAGTGCTGACCACAGTCATCTTGTTCGGGATGTAGTTTCCAGTGAGACGATCGAGGTCATGCTCATTCAATACTCGAGACACAAAGAAGAAATTCTACTCAAATAGCAGAAAAAGAGTGATCACCTGTTGGCTAGTCCCTGCCTCTGCTTGTGCAGGTGTGTGCAGAGGTAACCGAAGTGGGAGATGAACTCCATGTAGGTCATAGGGCTGAAAGGCTGAGCCTTGAGAAGGACAGAGGCATACCGCGTGCAGATTGATGGACTCCTGCCATAGCCACTGACAGGCTGGTCAGTGAGCCGGCTATCTCCACTGAATTGAAGTAAAAATAGAGAAATAATGTCAGGGTAAACTGTAGAATATCATCGTCAGTGAAAAAAGGTAAAATGAAGTGAGAATAAGATAGTTTATGTGAAGTTACTCACTTTTGTGGGGACTGCTTTTGAGAAATTGAGCAGCAACTCCAGCTAAAGACTGGATGCACCACGGCCGGTACACTTCCACGCAGCAGCTCAGACTCAGGGTCTTGGTTATTTGTCTCTGGAACGTAAAAACAAAGTTCTCCATTCAGGACTGCACTTTGTATCCAACACTGAACACACAACAAGGGACTAAAATCTAAAACATGGAGCTCACTGTGTCAGTTTGGGAAGAGGGGGTCGGAAATACATTTTAAAATAAAGTGGGCATTTGTTTTTATGAAATGAAAAAAAAATAGTTGGATACAAAGCTTGAGTGACATAGAAAATAAATAATAAATAATTCAAAGAAAATACTCACATTGGTAACGTGGGTTCCATCGCTGGTGGAGGACATCATCAGGAACACATGCACATTTTTGTGGACTTTGCTCAAGTACCTTAAATAAAAAATTAAAATTCTAAATATATGATTTAAAAAGTACACTCATTATATTTTCCTAAAACTTTGTCTAAGTACCTAAACTATTTTCCTATAAGCTCATTCTGGTGAGTGATTTTGCATTACTATAATATACCAACAATACTAGCACACCCACATCACAAGTACACGAGGACACTAAACACTAACTGAATGTACTTCTAGGTCTAATTCTTCAATAAGACAGAATTAAAAGATCACTTGGGTATTTCCTCTTACTTATCAAGCGTCCAGCTGTCCATGAGGTATTGTCTTGACCTTGTCATGTCCGTCACACTGGAACCAGGTTCTTCAGCTCCTCCTCCGTGTAGAGCGCTGGGAAGGTTCTGCGCCCCATTGCCGCAACAGTTCATCTCTGACAGCCGGGCCGATATCCTCGTGGACCAGTACATAACATGAACTCCATCCACTCTCGATTGATTCCCAGCCTCTTTTAGGATTTCGTGCAACTTGCTCTCATTACCTGAATGTACCTCCATCAGCGGGTAGCCCGTCAGGTCGGCCGCCAAACGTACAGCGGTTTTACGTCCTGTTCCTTTGTCTGAGCCAATCAGTACTCCGTGACCTTTAGGTGTGAGCAAAGCTCTGAGTATGTGTAACAGTTGACTCACTCTCTGTCTGTGCAAAATGTATCTGGATGTAACGTAGTTATTATCAACGTCAGGTCCTTTGTCGTCCCGATTTCTGTCCAGGAGAGCAGGCAGCTTTTGCAGAACCGCATCAAGGTCTGCTCCTTGTAACAAAAGCTCCATTTAGAACCGTGTTGTGGATCCATTGAACTCCAGGTCTCTGAGAGCTCTGGACCATATACAAGCCCAGCGACTGTTTCCTCCATTGCTGAAGAATCTGGAGCTGCAGAGGTGGAGTTGTTAGGTTTTCTCCTTCTGAACAATTGTTTTCAGGCACAAGGAAAGGCTCAGGCAGTGTATCGTCTTCCTTCAGGTCTGACTGGGCAGCTGGTTCTGGTTCTGCTGACAGACCTAATGTATCTGGACTCTCATGAACTTCTTCACAGGTGCCTGCTGTTTCCAATCTAACGCCAAACTCTGTTGCTGCAACCTTTGCTATAAGTGACAGAAGAGTTTTGCTTTCCTCCTCAGAGCATCTATCTTGGAAAGTACGCATGCACTCATGCATCCAGAGATGTGCTACTTGAAGAACCGATGCTTCGGCTCTGGCAGGTCGGGAGGAAACCCAGGTAGAGCAACGACCTTATCCTGCGTTGTCTGTGTGTTTTGGATGCTTGGCTGCCACAAGTACATCCCCTGAAACACCTTCTGCAGGTCACGATGGGAGAACATGAAGAAGGGCCTCTGTTCACTCGGCTGGAATTGGTCACATACAGCCTGATACAGAGTTGTAGTTGCAGTGATGACACAACATGCCATATCCTCACCGCTCTGTTGAAGTGGCATTCCTTTGAGCCAAGCTTGTAGCCTCGGGGAATGGATTGACAGTACGATGTCTGTAGAGGGGCTTGGGAGGACAAAGATGGAGAACAGGCGTGAGAGCCGGGAGGATATCCCGTTACTGTGGTAGTTGCCCAATCCAGAGGCACAACAGGTAGCCATGTATCTGATGAGTCCAGAACACAACGGCTTGAAGTGGTAGGTATCTAAGGTTAGAATCTGTCCCTTTGAAATGCTCTGTCGTAGAGATTCCAGAGCAGTCGATGTCTTCCCAAAGACATCTATCAACAAGAAGAGCACAAACATTACGGTTATAAAAACTCACATTCACATTGAAGCAATTTAGCTCATCTGAGGTGAATGATCGTGCTCACCACAGGGGGCTTCGTGCAAATCGTCCACAAACAGAAGGAGTCTCGCTCTTTGGTCGCAGAACCCACAGAATCTTTACAGTGCTTCTGGCAGCTGATGTTACTCAGTATAGTGCGCAGGTCTCTGGAGCTCAGGGACGGACTGGCTGTCAGGCTGATGTTCGGCTTGTCAAAACTTAGGAAAGATTGACACAGGCTGGTTTTTCCAGAGCTGGGCTCCCCTGCGAGCAGCACTGGCTGGTTTGCCTCCAACATGAGGTTCAGCAGATAGTTGTATTTCCCAAACTATGTTCAAACAATTGAGACAGTTGTAAGTTATCAAATGCAGTGATCACCATATTTATGGAATTTTCACTAGATGAAATGTTTAAGACAAACCTTGGGAGAGATGGAATTTGTCAACAGTGTTTTCTTGGGGCACATTTTACTGTCGAGGTGAAAAAAGTGTTCAAACACATTCTCGTCGTCAGGAACCAGGATGTTGTACCGGCAGGAAAACAGCAGTTGGCGAACTATCAAGTCGAACTGTGGCCAGTGACTGAAACAAAACCAACACACGTGAAAGCCAACGGTTACTGATATTCATCGAGGAGACTTTCTGTTCATACATATTTTGTATATTTTTATACAACAACAATTAACAGATATCCTACCGAGGATGCAGATGTCCGCCAAATCCCCAAATATAAGCCAACAGAAAAAGGTTTCTGGTGAGTTTACTTTGGGCATCGATGTCTGATGTACCGGCTCCATGTAGAGGTGAATCTGAAGAGTCACGTTTTTAGTTTTTAAAATGATAAAAACCACTACATTACTATCACAAGGTTATAATGTCAATGAACAATAGTTATACCTGCTTTGTCTTCAAGTGTTGCCTCAGCTTTTTCTACTTGCGTCCTTTGATTTTGTAGGAGGGCGGTTAGGATCCGACCAAGTGACGTGATTTCTTGCAGTCCGTAGACGGAGCTGTTGGAAGATTGTCCTTCACTTGCAGAGGTTGACGCCATCTGCCCAAGAGTGCTGGAGAAAAGATCTGCAGCTAGACGATTCCACATGCTCAAGGTTCCTTGATCCAGTTTGTATTCAGAGTGGAGAACATCCATTTCCTTCTTCCACACAACCTTCCACAGATCGCTTCCTGTAAAATGAATGAAGCTACAGCGGGTCACTGCAGAGGGGGTTGCATCACTGAGGTCTGTGATCTCCAGTAGTAGTTTAGGGATGATTGGGTTGACACAAGTTTTTCCCCTGATGAGAGGAGGAGGGACGGGTCCTCGGGGTTGCACAGAGTGGTCAAGTAATCTAACCAGCCAGGCTGCCCAACAGGCTCGCCGTCCATTACCAGCCATTCGCTCTTGGTGTCGGATCACGTCTCCTCTTATTGTTGAACAGTTTAGAACGTGTGTGTTCCCACCGTCCTGAATCTCTCACCACTTTTGCAATAGCTCCGTCTTGCCATCCTCTCTTTTCACAGAAGCGGCCAAATAGCTCCTCGTGGGACATGGCGTTAGGAAATAAAACCACAGTATCAACTGAGTTCCAGATCTGTGGATCTGCCTGTGGGGCGTCTCCTCTTATCACACTGTCATTTTCAAACACATTTTCCATTGCCTTGGCAGCGAGACTATCGAGTGCTCCAGCCAGAGCACAGTGACAGGTTGTTTTTCCACTGCCTGACGGGCCTATGAGCAGAACTGCCTGAGACGATTCCATTGTCTGGTAGAGTGTGAGAGCGTTGCAAATGGTTTCTGTGTCAGGATGCAGCTGCTTCCATTGCAATTCTTCTGTAATTGCTTCTTTAAGTTGGTTGTTTTTTTCTTCTTCAAAATATTGTTGGAAAGGGGAAACTCCAACGCTATGGGGAAAGCATCCTTGAAAATGTTGGAGAACTGCAAGGCTTTCTTGTGGTCGTACAGAGCAGGTAATAGGACAGAAATAATCCCTTCTACGAGGGCTCTTTCTTCCATTAAGCTCTGTATAATTAACAAACGAGAACTGTGCGACGTTGGGAGCTTTTCAAATTCTTCGTTTCCACCTCAGGATCTCTGGCAGACACATTTTCAGGAGACACAAGGTCCGTGTTTTCTGCAGCTGCTCTTTTAGCCTCATCTGACATTGTTGTTGCCTCACACTTTGACTTAAATGTATTTCAGAGGCAGAGATGATCTTTTGCAAGACAACAAGAAAGCAGCTCTGGTTGTCAGTGATGAAATCAGGCAGACAGCGACAATCCTTCGCCAGATTGATGAGAGACACCAGACGTTGACTCAAAGACATGGCATCTGAGAAGCCAATGGAAGTCAGCGTAACTTCTGCAATGATCCGGTAACTGGGATGGGTCAATGCCACTGGTCTCATTGCAAATCGCAGACTCTCTGGAAGCTCGAATGTGTACCGCGTTGAAGAGATGACAACACATCCATAGTTGAGGTTTGTAGAAATGTCTTTCCCTGCGAGTATCATTCGGCACTCCGGATCAGTCTTTGTACATCCCACGACCTCATCGGCCGTCTGGTGCTTTAGCTCAGTGTGTCCTCTTTGATTCCCATTTTCTGTAAACCCATTGAAAGACTGGTGGATGTCTAATAGATGCTGTCCCAGCGACGATAGGACCCCTTGTGTTAGTAAGTCCACAGAGTCAAACAGAAGCCATGCTCCAGTCTGGAGGGCACCGAACAGCATCTGCTGGACAACATCAAGTCTCATGCTTGGATAACACTGTACAGTGACAACCTGCCGCCCCAGTGCTTTTCCTAACTGGACACGGTATTTTCTTTCCAGACATGCAGGGTCCACTCACAAACCCACATCTGTAGCTTGTCAGAGCGAGGAGAATCCCCAGTATTGCCCGATCTGTAGAAGGAGTGTGCACCATCACCAAGTCTTCTGGACCAAAGTACTCGTAGCCATATTGGAGGCGATGGCCCAAAACATCAACGTAACACCCTGGATCATCAGCGCATTTCAAACTCTGATCTTCTGAGTTTATATGATACTTCATCGCGGTAAGCCACTCGTAAGATGACTCCGGTTCACACCGCACCTCCATGAGTTGAGACAGCTGCTGTGCATGATTCATGTAAGTTGCACTAAAGCACTCAGACACACCATCATGTATCTAGAAACCAGAGATTCCCGTTCTGCCCCTGTGCCCCTGTCTCTTATAAAGCGGCAGAGGCTTTTCAGTTTTGCAGAGTTGTGGGCCTTTATGTGTCTCAGCTTCACCGGGCTTGATTCTCGGAGAGCTTGGAGAACCAAACTGGACCACACTGCTTCCTCAGCCACCAGCATACACTGGAGAGGGAACTCAGTCAGCAGATCCAGCACATATTGAATCTTTTTTCTGCCCTGCTCAAATTGAAGCAATACTTTCTCGTCACATGCCAGATCTGTACAGGATTGTTGAACCTGGTATTGAGCAACATGACATTGTTTTACAAGCTGCATCATGGTCAATTCTAATTGTTTCTCAAATTGACAAAACCAATCCAAGGGATTAGGATTTGATTCTAAAGGAGACAGAAAGCTGATGTGCTCCTGGAGGCTTGCGAAAACCCCCATCACCTTCATCTGCCTGTGGCTTCCAGATGAAACCCCGTCGGTCTCTCCGTCTCTTGTATTACATGGACTTTCACTCTGCACTTCAAGCGAGTGGATCCCCTTAAAGCATTTGCGTACATAGGGTTGCAGCTTGGAGGGCACTGGGTGAAAGGAGAGTAGTTGTGTTACTTCTGTGTTGCTCAAGAGCCAGAGTCTTGGAAACTGGTCACGGAAGGCATCCAGGAAATCCACCATCTGGTTGGAAATCGATTCCATTGTAGACAGACCACCAATGAGGATCCGGCGAAGACTTTCACCATGAAACTTCCCATTTGTATTTGTGGAATGTACGAATCTCAACACCTCAGGGAATTCTGTTGTACCCCGCATGATTTCCTTGAATGTCTCATCAACCGGTTTGAACTTCTCCAGCTATGAAGAACACAAAAATGAGTTGTTATGACATATAAACTCTTTGCATTGCAAATGTTTGATTTGTGAGGACACATACCAGATCCACTCTTTGAACCGAAAGAACGTTTCATTCAACACCAGGAAGGTCCATATTTGCTGGTATCTTTCAAATAAATCGAGCAGGTTCTCTATTAATATTGAGAGAAAAAGCAAAGAAATACATTAAATTCTTACGGTTCAAACTGTTTTTGCACTTGGGGACAAGAAGAGAAAATCGTTCTTATTCTGAAAGTCATATTCACCGAGATCTTGCAGAGATTGCACCCACTCTTCCAGCTGCCGCCTGAAGTCAAAACTGTGCGGAGACTTCAACATGATGGACAGAGCCAACAAATCATTCTCTATCGCAGCAAAGTGAATTTCAAGACCTGAATGGGAAGAAAACACGGAAAGTTGTGAGCAGAAGTTGGTTTTTTTTACAAATTTCCCCCAAACAACAGAGCAAAACACAGACAACACTTTCATTCAGCCCATGTACTGAATGGAATAATGGCACTTGAGTGGTGTCCTCCTGTTTGCCAGATCTGGGCCACAAGCAAGCCAGAGCGATGCTGCGTGTCAGCCAATAATGAACTAAATAAACCAGAACTAGCCAAAATCTTTCAAAACAAGAAGGCAAGCAGTGCCACATTTATGAGAGAAGTGGCCCAACAAGCATCAAGCTATAATCCAATAAGCTTGTTTAGAATGACATCTCGTTTAATTCCTATTTTGCTATTCGGCCTCACCAATAATGGTGAATCTTATTTTGTCGCAGGAGCATCGACCGGCAGTTTGGAGCCTGGAAACAATTCCCTCTGTGGGATTCCCTGCCTCTGTTAATCCATGTTGTGACCAACAGCGCTGCAAAACAGAGTGGGTGAATCTATCCAGCTGGAAGAGCTTCGCTTTCCATCCCCGTTGAAGCTTCTTGAAGGTTTCCTCCATGTCATCTTCTGCTTGTGCATCCCTGCATATCTGAGAAAGTTAAAAAAAAGTACCAGCAACATGTGTTGAGTTTCAATAAATCAATAAACTTTTCTATCTTGGCACAAAATCTTGTCAGAATGTAACATTTCTCCTTCTCTTACCTTGCTTACGACTTCTGGTGATCTTCAAGCTTTTCAGACATGAGGTCAGCAACAGTGACCTTCTCCTCCTGGACATAGAGTCGGCCCATGCCTGCCAGAAGGAAGGTGTTTTCATCATTTTAGATTCGATCACAAGTTATTCTTATGTATTACAATATGAAAACTCAGTCTGACCTTCGGAAATAGCTCTCCAGTGTTTATGTTTCAAAGTGGGGCTCTGGAGCTGGGCCACAACTGAGAGCTGATGGCTTAAACTTTCCAGATTTCCTAAAGTCTCCTGCAGCACTGCATCATGGGTAGGTATGATGCTTGTTAGAGACAGAGCCTGCTCCTTCCACTTGGCAACTCTCTCCTGGCCTTGTAACACCACAACCTGATGGAACATTTTAAATTTAAAGCGTTTTAACTCGCACAATCATGTATTTATTATGATATAGGGTGTGATTTCCAATACTCTACCTATTATTTCCTCCAAATAAATGAAAGAAGCCAATTTTCAATAAGCAGACAGAGTTTTGACAGGTTACCTCACTGAGATTCAGCTGTTTCCATTCTTCTGTCCATGCTGTGTATGCAGCTCTCAGCTCCCACAAGTCTTTACAGGCTGTGATCTTCTGAATATCCGGGGTCAAAGAGGTCAGATCCACTGTAGGTCCTGAAGGGAGCAAACAGAACGTTATATTCTGATATAATTATCATTCTTGCAAGTGGTTCCCCGTGGTTGGAACAGCAACTTGCATCTATAAATGATCTATATCCATGATTTATACCTTGTAGGTTTTGACCGATCCTGCTAAGTTCTTCCAGCTTTTCATTTAGATTGTGCACATGAGTACACATGTTGTTCAGTCTGGAGGCCGTCTCTTTGACGCTCTGTGTGGGGTCGAGGGAGGGTCCGCGTGTAGCTTTAGAGACCGTACGTTTAAGGTCAGAGACCAAAAATGGGATCATTGTGTCCAATGCATTCGCCACCGTGGGAAGACGATGCCATACAATCCTCACTGCCTCCTTCAAGACGGGCGTGAAGCAGTCCCACAGGCCCAGCATCTGAATGTAGAGCACAAACAGAAGCAGTGTTGGACAAAAGAAATCGCTCGGACGTGGTTATTAATGAAATAATTCCACGCCTGCAGACCTTTTCTTCCAAAGTGCGCTCCTGCTCAGTCATCTGTCTGTAGGTCCGGCCAACGGTGTCCTGGAGCGAGTGGATGTAATCCAACTGCTTCTGTGTGTCTGACTGCGTTTTCCAAGACTCCGTCACCTGCAGAGAAACGTTTTCATCATTTATTCATTTATTTCCCCAGTTTATCGTAAAATTAATTCATCTCTTATGTTGTTAAGCCAAACAATTTAACTTTAGCCTCATTGATTATAGGTTTTAATTTGATTTTAAGGTTGGAATGGTTACGCAGGTGTACACCACTTAGACTTAGAGAGGAAAGAGAGAAAAGTCTTGTGTCTTCTGGGTGGATAATGAACGATTAGATTAAATACAACCAACAAACTCTCATCATCACAAGATTTCACCGGAGTACTTACACACAAGTGTACCTTCCCCAGTGTGCCCTCAAACAAAAGCACCAAAGACATTAATAGAATATGCATCACCTGATCATTCTGGAAAATGAAATATAAATTCAAAACACATTTGCTCTGATGAGGCAGAGACCTTGGGATGAATAATTCAATCAAAGTGAATGTGTGACCCAGAGCGGAGTCTCAAGAGGATCAGAATTCCCCATCACCCTCCCATGTTAAGGTAAAAGATAACTACTTGGGGTATTATCTTTTTATGAGATCTTTTTCTAACCCTTTGGGATTTGCATCTATTGTATATGTCAAGTTTAAATAGTTTCTGTACCATGAGAGAATATTTGGAGAAGTCATCCAAGTGTTCTGGTTCCGTCTTGAGTTCGGCTGTGGTCTTCTCCAGGTCTGATACAAGGTTCTCTGACCGCAGCTTGATCTGCTCAACCAGCTGCCCGAGCACCTTCTGCTCAATGAGCCTCAGCTGGCGCCCTGAAATAAAAACAAAGGCAACAAGCACATCATTATTATTAAGATCAGGAAGTAAGTTTTCTTTTACCCATGAAAAGACAACAGAGGCGATTTCCTGGTTACTCGAATAGGAATCGTATCTGCAGAGGAGGTATAACTACTTTCATCAAACGCATACATACCTAGAGTTTCCTTCAAGTGGGCGCAGTGGATTGTGAACACTTGGTTGGAGGTAGAGCTCGATGAGGGAACCGTGTGGATTTGTTGGGTCCAGTTGCGGATCTTTAGAATGTGCTCCTCGTACTGTAGAGCAGGCTGACCCTTCATGGATTCCAAAAAAGCTCGACTGCATCGACGAATGAACGAATGAATGTCCGCCAAAAATGTGCTGCTCTCACACAGCTGCAGGATTTCTAATTCAGCTTCCTGTAAGTAAGAATCAATAATAAATACATGAGCTGATGTGCATCTTTCTTCACAATCACTGGGTTTGGAAAGTGAGACTTACCTTCATGATCCTCGTCGTCTCTCTCTCAACGTCTTCTGACAGGTCACTGATCCTGATCTGCCACTCCAGCTGTGTCTTAGAGAGCGGATGGAAGCAGCCATGCGCCGTGTTGCCCTGCACCACCGACAGGGTTTGGTTTGGCAGCACCAGACCGTGAGCTGGCTGATCTCTGAGCAGTTGCAAGCAGCAGAACTTTCTACGACATCTCCTTCCACCCCTGTTCTGATTGTCTCCTGCGAATTAGAACACACGGATACATCACATTTCAATTGTTGATCAAACATTCATTATGTATCTGCATCCGTGGCTCAGCAAACTGTCAAATGATCTGATATCAGATATCTGAAGAACTCTGTGAGAGACCAGGAACATCTCCAGTGAAAGTGACCGTACCTGTGATAGAAGGAGGCTCAATGCAGCCGAGGTCAGAAGTTGAATCCTGATCACTATCCGAGCTGTCAGCGTCTGTATCGACGCTGCTGCTGATTTCCAAGAAGAATCCACAAGTGTCGCACATCTACCAGAGAAGAAAGGTGTCACGATCCAGACACTGGTCAAAGTTACAACACTGCTTCAATACGATGCAAACGATTATCCTACATAATTGTTGCATTACTGAAAATTGGGATTTTATTGGTTTCAGAGCAACATGATTTAACATGATCAGGAAACCGCTTAAAAGATCTTGTTTGCCCTGAACCAATATGATCACTATAAGCAGTTGATTACTATAAACAAATTGCGTAGCTTCACACACACAAACAGTGTCATGAACTCCGAATGGGTAAAAACTTGTTAAGTTGCTGTTGTTTGTGGTTTGCTATTGTAATTTGCATCTAAGGGCTCCTGTACATTTCTGTTAATGGGGACCAACTGTTAAAAAATACGATGTCAATTTCCAGTAACATTAAAACTGTAAAGCTTTAATTGGAAATGTGGAAATGTGTAAGTTACCTGAATAATGGAGTCGCCAACGCTCAGTAGTGCTTCACTCACTGCTGCTTGGAACAGACGTACCGGGGGGGCCACAGTCAGCTGACTGCTCGCATCGAAACACAGCTCAGTGTAGAAGACGCTGCACAGCTGAGATTTATTTCTCTAACAAACAATAAAAAACATTAATAGCTTTTAGTGAAATTGCTTGATCTGATCCTTTCTGCTTCCCAGTAAGTTTCCTATGCATGTCTCTTCTGGTTATAGCTTAAGAGCAGGTCTCCCAGAGCAGAATGTGAATTAGCGCATTAATTATGTTCTAGCAGAAAGGGGGGTTCATGTAGAGGAACGCTGGAAAGTAAAATGGATTAGACGAATGCCTGTGTCACCTTCAGAAAATTGCTGAGAAAAAAGACGACATCTTGACGGACGACGGTGACGAGACTCTGCACAATCATCCGATCGACGAGGGAACCAAAGACCCCCAGTTTCTGCAGAGCCGTTTCCGACTGAGCCAACTCCTTCTCCAGGTCCTGCTTGTGAGCCAGGTGGAGGTAAATGGGCTCGTAGCATTGATTTGGCTTTTTAGCGTATTTCATGTGTAACTGCAGCTCCTGGTGCGACTTATAGCAGTTCTCCTTCACCTGGGGACAGAAGAGTATTACAAGAGATGATTCCGGGGAAATAAAGTCTTCGTTCTCAGATAGAACAGAATATGTACGTTCTTTCCAAACACTCTCAATTGTTGGAGCTGTTATATTTTAGTATTTTGTCAGGAACAAACAATGAAGTACCGCATTCAGGATGTCAGTGCGATGCTGTGATAACGTCTCCAGAACGTGCAGACCCTCTTGATTCCTGGTCATCAGAACTTTCTTGAATTCCATCAATGTGTAGGTTTGAGATTCGTCGTGGGGCAGCCAGTGTGTCTCGTTCAGATCTTCAGTCAGGCTGTAAGAGATACAGAGTAAAGGGAGGTCTGAACATGTTCAAGTTAAAAGTTGCAGAGGTGAGAATCACATTGAGAACCATTCATTAAAAGTCTGATAGTTCTGTAAATATTACTTCCAGTTTCACGTCAGTCGCTTGTTAGAAACATCATGATCACGGCCACTTGCGCAAACAGAATTTCCCCATTTTACTACAGGAGCAACTGACTCGGACATTTGCACTCTCACAAACTCCCCCTCCAGAAGATTCCCAGAGAATGTCCAGACGTCAGAGTGTCGGAGAGCAGACAACACAGTGCCCTGTGACTTGTATTGGCTCAAACGTACCTGGCGACCAGATGAAGAGAACTTCTGAACTGAGGCACAGCCACAAGCAGCTTGTCCTGCAGGGCCTCACACCGGCGCTGAAAAACATCTTGCGCACATTTCTGTTCCACCTGGCGAAAAAAAAGAAAACGGCACGGGCCAAAATGAGAAGATGACAAAGACGTCAGTAGCAAGACAGACATGAATTACAGCCTGTATGTAGTTACCAGGTGAAAGCCTTCTGCAGCCTGAAGTCCCTGAAAAATGGGATTTCCTGCAAAGACGTCCACAACACAGACTCTCTGTTCCAGTCAGCCAGACTGACGACTCCCCCAGACCCGTCTCCGTCGCATGGAGCACAGAAATGGGGGAGAAGATGTAATGCTCTGAGCCGGCTTCATCGGACTGGACCACTTCTAGGTCATAAGGTCTAAAGACAAACAGCATTTATCAACGTTTATTCATACTTTAATGCATTTCATAAATTAGTAAATGAAAAGATCTATGGAGGTATAGAATTACAGGAGGGTAAATATTCAGTTGTACCTGTGAGAGTCTTCATCTGCTTCTTTTAGGTAATAAATCTTCAATTCTGCCTGGTGTACTTTCTGGGAACAGATTTCAAAGACTTCTTGTCCAGTCAGTGGATGTTTATTTGGTTTGGTCGCTGTCCCGCCTTTTACAGCCCGTTTGTTCTTATCCTTGCGTGCTGCAACTTTTGTGAATTCATCTTTCTCCGTGAGACTGAAACAATAAAAGCAGAGTAAACAACAAAGAAAGTCAGCGCGGACTCAAACAGCAAACCTCGACGGCAACGTTTCTTTTCTAGACGGAGTTTCAACAACATAAAAAAAGGAAAGAATATGTATTTGCAGCCGACACTGTGTCAAAATAACGACCAAGACACAGCGAAGCCTGTTACACTCCACCGCCATCCTATTTCATCATGCAGTTTTTCCCTAAATTAATACAGGACTGCATATTTTATAAATCCCCACATCGTTTCATGCACCTCAGTGAGAACAACCCAGCAGGACGTCTTAGTTGTGAGACATCAGTCAGGGACGGCATCAACTGAGGCACTTTCCATTTTGTGTCCTCTGTGGCTCTCCTGGGTCCGACCTGGGCGATGTGATGAGGAGGCTCCCCCGCTGACATAGCTCTGTCCGGGGGGGGACTTGGGAGGAGGGCGGTCCGGCTGAACAGGGGCCTACTCACAAAGGCAACAGCCATCTTCGTTGGGAGAGAAGATGTCTTTGTGCACAGGGGAGGCAAAGTCAATTCAGGAGGGGGGGTCTTTTTCTTGGGCGTGGGTCCTGAACGTGTGATGTCTTTACCGCCGGTCTGAAAAGGGAGTTGAAGGGATCTCCCCTCTGAAGCGCCGACCCATATGATGCTCATCTTTTCATCGGGACCATCAGAGGACTCAAGACCATCAGAAGGGTCGCCCGCCCCATGCTTTGTGTCGCCGAGCCACATTAGGTTCTGGAAGGAAAAATAAATAAAGCAAATTGGTTTTGCGTTGGTCGTTTAGTTTAGTTCGGGTCACTTCACACGACATGAAATACAAACCATCGGCTACGTGGTGCAATATAGATCAAAGACTATTCTCTACTGATTCATTCTCCTTTGATGTCAAACCTATGATTCTTCTGGTCAGATCATGATCAGATCCAAGTTCTGCATGAAAGGAGAAGCCGTTCCAACAGCAGATGCACGTTGATGTATGTTGCCACCGGCCAATAAACCAGACAAAGAAATAAACGAGAGGAATGATGCCAGCCTCGAACAGGTCGGGGGCCTTAAAGGTCCAGTGTGTAAGATTTAGGTGAAAAGGATCTATTTGCAGAAACTGAATATAAAATAATCCTAGTGATGTTTCATCTAAACTGTACAAATTGTGGTTTTCTTTAACCTAGAATGAGCCCTTTATATTTAAATACTTTATATTTACATCTGGAGCAGCTCCTCTCTACGGAGACCACCATGTTGTTTACAGTAGGCCACACTGAACCAACTAAACACCTTGAGAGTTTTTATGACAA
Organism: Reinhardtius hippoglossoides; assembly: GCA_006182925.3. Lineage (NCBI taxonomy): Eukaryota > Metazoa > Chordata > Actinopteri > Pleuronectiformes > Pleuronectidae > Reinhardtius > Reinhardtius hippoglossoides. Next base: position 25,486,729 of record CM031671.1, on the reverse strand, counting down.
CTGAAGTCTACCACAGGTTCTGCTTCGTGTTGGAAGGGGAGGTGAGGTGGTGGTGGGGGGGGGGGTGTTCAGCTGCAGCATGACACTTCACCACCTGCCTGCCTTGTGATTTAAAACGTTTACATAAAAGATACTTACATAAAACACAACAACCAAATTAGGACTGACTGTCTTTTACTGATTAAGATATTTTATAGCAATAGGGAAAATTGATTTCCTGCATATTTTCCTCCTTCACATTAAAAGGCAGATGCTGAGGTGCACATCTGCTGGGTGGTGGTTAGCATCTGCTAACATCTGCTGGTGGGAAGACCATTAACACGCACAGGGGATATCCTCCATCCTGTCCTATGTTCTAAAATGATGATCTAAATATACAGTCATCAACATACTATGACAAATTAAAACGTGAGCCGACTATTTCGTTATAGAAGCTTTTCAGAATTGGAAAAAGCTGCATTCTTCTCAGAAATTAAGTCATATTAAGACATTTCACGATCAAACAATAGGAATAAGATCTCAAACAGGTCAAATGTCGTCGATAGATCGTCGCTGATTTACAATAATTCGTACAAAACGTCATAAAACACAGAAATCGATCTTGTTTTTTGACTCAGGCTCCACTTCTATGTTCACTGCATTAAACTTCACGTCATTTCTCCTCCATCACATCACATCACGCTGCTTTACTAGTTAGCTGGAAATCACTGAGTATTAACCCGTGACGTCGTAAATCAAAGACATTAAACTTGACGCAGTTTCGCACCTGTTGAGAATTCTGCGCAGAGACACAGAGTTAAAACAGGGGAGGGCGTGTCTTCGGTTAAAAGAATACGTTAAAAACGATTAAAAACAAAACCCAAGAAGAGGTGGAAAGAAACTTGCGTGACTTTTCTTACCTGCCTTTGAAGAAGTTGTCAGCGCAACCACGGCGACGGCGCGTTGCCACGGTAACGAGCCGTAACTTCAGATCTGAAGGTCAAACTGAAGCTTGTGTTGTTTCCTGCTCGGATTCTGTCCGTAGCTCAGAAGTCTACGAATAAACACGACTCGCTTCGTATTCAGCTGGTGGAATGATCCCGTTTACAACCGTGTGTCTTACTTCTCTGGTGTAAAGAGAGTGATACAGATCCTCCAGCAATTTACAGGATTATATGTTAAATACAAATCTGAGCATTTAGTTTCTATCAGAAGCACGTTTATAATCTAATTCAAGATGCTGTATTACACGTGGGACATTTGAATCTATTGATCTAGTTGTATTATTAACTGTAACATAGGTAGATGTCTGTGGCTCGGTTATGGAATTAAGATTCAATAGATTCAATACGACAAACACAGCAGAACATAACCAAACACATGGCCCCCCCTTCACCATAGAAACATAACATGTCGGCGGATGTAAAATACAGAATAAATACAGAATATAAGTAAATACAGTACTTAAAAATACACTAAAATGAAATAGAATTCAGTGGGAGTTATAGCTTTGTAAAGTGCTGATGCAGGATTGAAGAGTTTTTAATACGGGGTTGGTAAGGTGCATGGAGTCCTGTAGTATTTTACATGATATAGAAGAAAGCAGGTTGATAAGACAAATATTTATATATTTATATATCATATTTTAGTTTTCATATTCTATATTTTATGCTTGTGTGGTTTTCTTTCTACATATTTTTGAGCATGGTGAGCGGGAGCCTGTGACCCAAGAATATAACTGCCATAGACTGCTGTGTTTAATTGTTGACGTGACAAATAAAGTCTTCAAGTCTCGGACTAAATCAAAACTGCATATATACCAATTATTTAAAAAAAGATATGGTAAAGAGAATTATGTTTTATATATAATCCGTCTAAAAGGCAGAGATCCCTGCGAGCCCGGCTGAGAGCAGCTCTATTTCACCTTTGACTGTGGAAACTGGTCGACACGTTCATTTAGAGACATGTAAGTGGAATGCAGCTGAATACAGTGATTACACCTGAGAGGCTTTGCTGCTGTTGCATGTCTAAATGTGTACAGTGAAAAAGCTCATGGAAAAGGTTTGTATGGACCCGACTCTCTTCTGACACCTGCATAGAGAGTGTAAACAAGCACATCCTCCGTAACAGCATGAGCATACTCATCAAGAAGTCCAGTACGACCAGGTCCACGAAGTCCAGCAGCCTCGTCCCTTTGTCGTAGGGCGGAGTCGTTTTCACCTTGGAGCAGTAGTCGGATTCCGTCTCCCACCTGAAACAGACGGGTTTCCATTCACCTGAAAGGATGATACGCCTCCATGTGACCACTGATGGTGTCATTGATACAGACGGATTCAACCAAGAACAAGGAAGAAGGTGATAACACGCGAAACTGGTGCACGAATAAAATGCTTAGATTGAGAGAAAATCATTTTAATCATAAATGGAAGAAATTGACGATTTAAGTGGAAAATGAACATGAACGTATTTCTATACGAACCTGAAGATAATAGACTTGTTTATACCCTTCTTATACATAATAGACACTTATAACCACGGGTGGATGTTTTCATTTCTATTTTTGTCTTGCTCAATACCTCTGGCTGACTCTTGTGTCGAAGAAATCCAAAGCTGCTGAAGAAAATACATTTCCATGTTTTCTTTATGAATATCAACTCTGCCAGTGTTTCAAAAATGCATGAGGCATTGATTAATGATGATTTATTCATATCAGCTGTGTCTGTAACCTCCAGTGACAAACTAGGATCCAGCAACCTCTTTATTGTTCTGGTGCCTTAGTGAATGATATTGGAGGCAAGCTGAGGAGACACTGAATCACTTCCTCTCCCTCTCGGACCACACAACATAGAACCACTAACTTTGCCAGCTTGCTGCGGCTGTAGGAGCGTCTCCAGGGGGATCTCCAGCTCCTCCTGGTGGCCAGCGACAGGTCGGGGAGCATCACAGCCAGGGAGGCCTCCAGGTCCCTGGGGCGACCGCACACGCATGTTCTGTGGAGCAGTAGTACGAGCACTGGCCATAGAAGCACACATTGCCCACTAGGGGGAGCCAGAAGAGCATAGGAGGAGGAGAGAAGGAGAGAGGAGAGGAGAGGAGAGGAGAGGAGAGGAGAGGAAGAGAGAGAGAAGAGGGAAGAAGGATTGCAGATGGTAATTGATGGTTGTATTGGATTAGTGAGGTGTGTGTGTTGTGTTTGTGTGTGTGTGTGTTGTGTTGTGTGTGTGTGTGTGTGTGTGTGTGTGTTGTGTTGTGTGTGTGTGTGTGGGTGTGTGTTGTTGGTGTGTGTGTGTTGTGTGTGTGTTGTGTGTTGTGTGTGTGTGTTGTGTGTGTGTGTGTGTGTGTGTGTGTGTGTGTGTGTGTGTGTGTGTGTGTGTGTGTGTGTGTGTGTGTGTGTGTGGTGTGTGTGTGTTGTGTTGTGTGTGTGTGTGTGTGTGTGTGTGTGTGTGTGTGTGTGTGTGTGTGTGTGTGTGTGTGTGTGTGTGTGTGTGTTGTGTGTGTGTGTGTGTTGTGTGTGTGTGTGTGTGTGTGTGTGTGTTACCAGGGGAGGTAAAGAAGGTCCGGGCCAGCTTGCGGTCGGTGGTGATGTCCTTTATCTCTTTAACCACGTCCAGCAGCCGCCCGACCACAGGAGGGACTCGCCTGTAACCCAAAATCCTGCAGGGGGGGGGGGGGGGGGGGGGGGACACACGACAAAAAGTTATGAGACGAGGATAAAGACAAGAAGAGGAAACCCAATGCAGAGTTATATAACATGTATAACTTATCATCGCTGCCATTTCCCTCCTCCATCTTGTGCTGTGCTTCTTGGATGAAGCGGTTTCTCACCTGTCGAGGTGAAAAGCAGCAATCTCTGCATTGTGCCTCTCGAAGTCTGAGAAGTAGTAGAGGTTGTAGTTGGTTTCGTCATCCTCTCTCCTGCCTGCCGGCGAGAGGCGAAGTCAAACCGACGTACGCAAGGCACGAGTTCACTGTACATCTCTGACTAACCTCAGTGGTTTTCATTCTGCACCAAAACACTTTCCTTCCCAATATTTACTTAAAAACACATTTCCCAGTTGTGTTAAGGCTTAAAAATCTCCCTCTTTGCCTCATCTTCAGTTTCCCGTCTCAATCTACTCGATTCTTTTCAAAATGATTTAAAGAGTTTGATGTTTATTTCATTTCGTACACGTCTGTGTTGGATTTGCACTTTGCGACTCACTTCATGGGCTTGAACAGAGCTTGTCCGTAGTTGGGAAATGACATCACCAGCTTCAGTTGCGTCCCCCCAGACTTCTGCACTGCAAAACAGCGCTGAGAAGGTTACCATAGCAACAGAGCTCACAGCGTATATTGCACACACACACATGCTATGATATGACAGCACACATGCACACACACATGCACACACACACACATCAAGGAAACACATTTCAGTTTGTGCGTCACCCTGAAGACACTGCACAGTTCGATCAGACTCCACTGAGTCTATGTTTGTCTCTTTTTCTATATTTGGTGTCCAGACACTTGGATTCACTCAGAGTTACAGATGTTACTCAGCCTCACTACTGAACGTGACACAGTAAATACGTATATAGAAGGATTTATCTTTAATGTCAGGATCTGTTTACATCCATTTATATACGTGACTTCTTTTAAATCACTTCTTAAAACCCATTTTTATAGACTTGCTTTAATGTGATGTGTTTTTTTACTGTTTTTATTGTTTTCTTTGCACCTTTTGTTTGATTTGTTCATTTATTTTTACTGTCAAATTAACTGCTTTTATATGTTTCTGCTATTTCATGTGACACAGCTTTATATATATTCATTTAATTTGAACACTACCTTGTTTCCTTGTCACGTTGCCTCCTGCTGATTGTTATTTCTCTTCTATTTACTTTTCTTGCTTTGCTGTCAAAGCACTTTGTAAACTCTGTTTTTAAAAAGTGCTAAATAGATAAAGTTTATTATATTATTATTATTATTATTATTATATATTGTTTGCCAAAGACATTTTCTTGCCTTCTTTTCTTTTTCTCTTTTTCGATTAACATTTCGATTATGTTCTTAACAACTTATTATTGTGACTCTTTCGAGTTCATTCTGAAAAAGTCGGAATGAATTGAAACTGAATCTGAACCAAATGTACGGAGACAAAAGCATCAGCTATTTCTTATTTTTTATATTTCCGAGCTGTGATGCTGAAATGGGGAAATGATGAGCACGACAGAATGTGAGGCATTGTGGCTTCAAACCAATCAAAGGTTTGTCAAGGTCGAGTGAAGACCGAACCACGTCAGCCTCATGACTCAGACAAAAAACACTCCGTGCACATATTCACGCTGCGAGTGTGACTTTTGAAAGATGAAATTACACATTCCTCAGCTTCGCACGTTGACGTGGAGTGAAAACAGGATTTTACCAGATGTTTCTGTCTCTTTTAGGGAACTAAATACAGATATTTGAAGGTGCCAATCTAAAGGTAAATGTATTTTATTCTACCAACATTGTTCCCTCTGCCAAGGAGGTTATGTTTTCACCTCTGTCCGTTTGTTGGTTTGCTTGTTTGTCTGCAAGATCACAGAAAAACAACTGAATGGATTTCCATGAAATTTGGGAGAAGGTTGGAGGAGGCGGGGCTTATGACCCAGTTGGCTTCACTTTTGGAGAGCCATTATGTCGTCCATCTTTATACACATATATTTATACAGCCTATGGTCAGTACCCAGAGCACATGACCATAGATGAGGTCGACTTGTAAATCAACTCTTAAATCAATTTACCATTTTCAACCCAGTTCCTTATTCTAACCACTTAACCTTAAATTGTCAGTTTTACCATCATCTCCATCACAAACCAAAATGTCCTCCCAGCAACATCACTGTCAGAGCTCCCGTCCTCAGACGTACACATCCATCCATTAATCCATTATCTAGAAACTGCTCGTCCTTCTGAGGGTCGCTGCCGACCCTGGGCGAGAGGCGGGTCTACACCCTGAAAAGGTCGCCAGTGTTTCGCCGGGCCTTGACTAACCAGAACACGGTGAAAAAGTTTACCCGTAGAGAAACGTGCACCGAGATGTTTACGCTCAGCGGCTCACGTATTCCTGTCCATCCTCAGCTGAGCCTCCTCAAAGCTTCACAGGAGCTTTCATGTCAGGAGAACATCAAAGTGAGTCTGCATATGAAAGTCTAACCTTAAACCTGACGAGTCAAACAATCACAACAGCCCTTCGCTCCTCCTCCTGCCCTCGCCCTCCCTGAAGCCCGCCCACCTTCCCTCCCACAGGCTCAGGTGTGTGAGCAAAATTACTTCCTGTAAGATCTGCTCCTTTTCAAGTCGCCCTCCGTACCGTCTCTGATCGTCTACTTCAAAAGAACCCTGCCTCTGTGGGCCTGACACCTCAGCTGCCACTCACGCAGGTGTGACACAGGCTCCGTGCTCTGCTCTGACCAAACTGATGGAGCTGAACAAAACACAAAAACAAGGAAAAGCTGCACAGACATGGACCGAATGGAAATGAAAGTCGGAGGCCGCGGTGTCAGACCTGCACTGACGATGCGCTGCGTGGCAAGCTGCTGCGTCAGAGCCTCCATGTTGGGGTCACGATGAGGGTAGAGCTGCCAGCGGGAGATGCCCAGGTGGAAGCGCAGCCAGGGGGGGTGGCTGTCGCTGCTGCTGTTCCACTGGACGTCCTCGTAGCTCTCCTCACTGGCACTAACCCTGGAGAGGGAGGGGGAGGGAGGGAGGGAGGGAGAGAGAGGTCATCTTATTACTCTCATTTACAAACCATTTATCCACTGCTGATGAAATTACATTGAATTAAAAATGAGCTTGGATGCTTAATGAAAGAGTTCATCAAGGAAAATTGAATTGGCCAATTTGATCATCATGTTTAACATGTGAACGTTTCGGCTTCTCAAAAGGAGAATTTACATAATACATAATCAATTCATCTTTCAATCTAAGTGAAGGTTTGTAAGAACCTCAAAGAAATTCCCTGAAGGCGTTCTTGAGATGTCATGTTCACAAGAATGGACGGACAGATTGACGGACAGTGACGGACAGATTGACGGACAGACGTACGGTGAGCTAGGAAACGACTCATCGCCTCACTGACGCTGACACAGAGTCACGAAAAACAATTTGAAAGATGAACATTGTGATGGGATACTTTTCTAACCATTTTTTATAATATTTGAAACAATAATTTAATTGTAATTATTAATATCGTTTAATTCATTTGTCTAAATCCAATAAATCACTCTTTCTGTAAATGTGCCAACGTTTTTTTTAATATCCAGTTAGTTGCAATCAGAACAGACACTGAATATGTATATGACCATGATGTAGAGATCACACATCTCTAAAAGGAATTTCACAAGACAGATGCCGTGAAAAGCTTTTCGTGGAGACGCCTCACGTTTTTCCCTGACAGTGTGAACATGTGTCCAGCGACAGACAGTAGCTCTGTACTTACATGCAGACGCCACAGAATCCTATAGTCATGTTGAATATGCAGCTTCAAGGACAGAGTGCGTTTCAGAAGAACATGCAAATAAACCAAGAGCCGTCCAGATACGGTTTTAGCTCTTTTTACTCGGTGTTTAAATGTCTTCTGTGTGTTTATGTTCCAGTGAGGATGCAATGCCTACAGTATGTTGAGACTGGTGTTGAATAATACAAAGTAGGTGAAGAGAGACGAGGACAGAGGAGAAATCTCCTGCACACACAGTTTTTTTTACGACACTGACCATATCTGCGAGCTCTCCTTTGCAGCCTTGACCTTTGGTTTCACTCTCAGCAGCCAGTCGGCCTCGGGGACAGCCGGGCCCGGCGTGTTGTACAGAGGATGGTCAAACAGCGCCTCCAGTTTGGACATCCCAGACTCCAAAGTTCCGCTCTGTTGTTGTCATGGTGACCCCGGCTGCCAGCCACTTCAACTGCAGCAGGAGCCGTTCCCACACGACCTTTGCCATCCTTACTGGCGTCTACATCGGAAGGATCTCTTTGGGTGGTGTCAGCTGGTGGGGTCAGCGACACCACTGAGCCCTGTAGGGGCGTAGCTGGTGCGTGCCAGGGCCCTCAGGATGTTGGGTGACGGCGGGGAGTCGCACGGCGGTTGGTAAATGGAAAGAGAGGCGAGCGCCAGGAGGAGGTGGAGGAAAACGGTGGTGAAGGCCAAGGACAGACAGATTGTCCGAGAGCGACGGCGCAAACACCGCATCATCCTGCTGAGAGGAGAGGTCAGGGGAGGTGAGCGCAGGAAGGGGAGAAGAGAGGAAGAAAAACAAGTTAGGAGTTTGAGTAACAACATCTGGAGATAGATCGTGGCCTCGATACTAAAAAAAACATTCAGGAAGCTTTCAGCACTTGTTTAAAAGTCGATTCGTCGCATCTGCTCTCATTCTCCTGTGGATTTTGATTTACTGAAGTCACAGACAAAGTTCGAGAAAAACACCAGAAAAAAAGCAACTTACAACTCGGCTTCCTTCCTTTTCAAAGTGTTCCCTTCACACGGCAGGTGATCCTGCTTCCCAGCGGAATAAACTCTGCCGTGGCCACACAGCCTCTACCCAGGTGTTTGAACTGCTCTGCGGTTCTGCCACCAAGCTCAGGGCTGGAGAGCAGCCAGGTCAAAGTGATCTGGACCCGGATCAATATGTTTCCTCTGCTACAGTCGCTCTCTTTCTGCCAGTTTATCTGAGGGTTGAGGGTTAGAATCTCTGATTGATGTTGTAAAGAACAGAAGAGGAATCCCAATGTGTCTGGTCATTTCAATTAGAGCCTTGTCTCTGGGGAGAATTAGGAGAACCTCAAGGAACTCTGGGGATAAGGAAGCTTTAACAGCTGGATTTAGAGATGAGGTCACTGGAGGAACCGTTAGAAAGTTAGAAAAGCTTCCTTGAGGAAACTTACTGGGTTCCTGAAGGATCTTCTAGTGGAGTTTGGTTTACTGGCCTACCGACCGAAGTGACTTCAGAGATTAGGCTGTTTGAAGCTCATCAGATCCGACTGTTCTCTCATCGGCCCGAAAACGAAACCCATTCAATTTTGGATCCAGGATATTTCCCCCCCCACTTTCTATAACATTGCGAGATGCATCTTATTAATGAACATTTCAAATTAGGGTTAAGTTCATCTTGTGTTTTGATGGCGGCCAAATATAAGATTTCTCTTCATACCTACATAAAATTCTCTGTAGCGGAAAACAGGGATTTCATTTTGAGGGAAAAAGATGATAATTGCATTACACTACACTTTACAATAATAATAATCTGTATTAATGTTGTTGGACTGAACTCTTCCTGGACGTCGCCTGCTGTCTACAGACCTCCGCTTGTTGATATCGTCTGTTGCCCTTCTAGAGTGGTTGTGTTTTCACCCTTCAGTTAGTTGTTTTGTTTGCTTTGTCTGCACAATCCTGCAAAGACTACAAAAACAAATATCCTCGTACCTTAAGTGGAAGGATGGGACATGGAGCGAAGAGAACTGTTTACTCGAAGAGGCAGGTCCAAGATTTATTTTTACTTTCTTTAAAACTGCGAGATAAATGGAGATTTTTGACATTTTCAATAATCTAATGCCGCTTGATTGAATGTAAGGGGACTGTTGGCCTGTTGGTGTGTGCTCTGCTCAGTGCCATTCTATTTGGCATTAAATCTGCAGCGTGTGTGAAGCAGTGAATAAACAAATCTACTACCACCAACTGTTGCTGTTGGAAACACCGTCAGGCTCCATTTCCTGTGGCCTGAATCACAACCAGTGAGTTATGAGCCGTGTGTCAGAGGATCTGATGAAGCGGGCTTTTAATAAACAGGTGGTGGGCGAGACACATGTTTCATATTCTGAGTGTGAGTTTGCACTGAGACTTTGATTCAGGCCTCCCGCCGCGTGCCGCAGGGTACACACTTTCTGTGAAGTGCGGCTCTTTAAAGTCTGTGTGCGTCTCCACGTGTTGTGTAACGTTGCTCACACGGGTCTATTCGGGAGAAACGTCTGAGAGGGGTTAACAAAAACACGTGTGTCGTACCTGTGTGACTGTTAATCAGCTCAGCTTTCTTAAAGAAAATGAAATGTCCCACACATGTGTATGAACAGATGAGATGAAACAGATTTACTGTGAGCTCCCTCCTGTGTTCAGGTGCTCAGCTTCATTCGTTATTTATCAGCACTTATAAAACGTGTACGTTTTGAAAACAGCACAATGCAAATGGAGCAGAAGAAATGTGGTTTTTCGTGGACATGATGAAATCCACAGTGGGACTGAATGTTGCTGGAGGGTAACAGGATTAAATCCCTGCATGCGTGAGCTGTGATTATTATCTGTGGGGTCTGTATCAGCAAGTGACTAATGAGAATGAACAAGTGGAGGAGGGCTCAGGGCTCAGTGGATCTGAGTAGTGGACCTTCCCAGATAAGGACACACATTCTCTCCTTTACGTTTAAAGACTGACCAGGATCATGACGCTTGTTCACAGAACCTGAGCCCAACAGGGACGGCAGGAGACGACCATATATGCGCCATCTTGCACTTGTGGTGTCATCTGGCCAGCGAACGAGGCCGAATAGATGGCAAAGGCCAATGAGACGGTCTGGTCTACAGAGGATTCTGTCTTGTTCCGCCCTCACTGCTGTCGCCCAGCAACAGAGACGCAGTAAAACGCAACGTAAACATTTTATTGCCCCTTGTTTTTTTTAACATTTACCGTTTTCCAGGTTGAAGCCTGATACCGACATTTAAAAGCGTAAGGATCAAACATTTTGGTCTTTCAAAGACAAGAAGGGCAATGAACCCTGCACAGGTTGGAATGAGAAGGATCCATTTGTTAAATCACAGGGTTATGACTTAGTCCTGATTCGTGGTTCGATGTTGTTTTCTTGGTGCAATGAGGGATTTCTGCTGCTATGATTTGCTTTATGCCGACGATGCAGCTTTCGTTTAATTAAAAATGATTAAGAGCTTGATATTATTGGCCTTTATGTTTATTTGACCGTGGACGCAGCCTCGCTCGGCCTTGCAGCCGGTGGAACTGGCTCATATTTAAAATGGTCTTCCAGGTGGTCCGCATAACATCCAATAGAATAGTGCACGGCAGCCCATTCGTGAGGTGCGACCTGTTAAAAGATTTGTTAGGATCTCTTCAGTCGTCAGTGACGCAGATTCAATCAGACAAACAACTGTCAGCTCCATGTCTTCTGGGCCTTTTCCTCCTTTTACACGCGTCTTAGTTTTCGTCTAATGCGCTCGTTCTGTCTCTGCCCCTCACTGATGCATTATAAACAAGCCGTCTGAGACTTCCTCCAAACACAATGTTCTTCTTTTATCTCCTCCGCCTCTTTCTTCTCGCTCCATTTTCCCCAACACACTTCCTCATGCTTCCTCTTTATTTCAGTCTGGAGACGACGGAATGCCGCGCACACTCACAGCTGCTGATGGCCAGAACGGGAGCTGCCCCACACACACACGCATCAATATTGAATAGTGTTTTTTAGATGAAAAATGTACCCCCCCCCCCCCGTCCTCCTCTGCTGTCCTCTGTCGCCCTCCGTCTCTAACTGGTGGCCGCCCGATACGCCCCTGTCTCGCTCGACTTTCCTCTAACTCTCTGTGTGTCCTTGAGCGACTGTTGGAATCTGTGAATCTTCAGCCTCTGAACTTTAAAAAGTCTCCCTCTTCTTTACCAGCCATCGAATTCCGAGAGCTGTCAGTCGAATTCCAACCACCTGCAGGTTCTTTCATGTTCTTTTACCTCCTGCACACACACACACACACACACACACACAGTCAGAGATGCTCTCACCTTCCACCTGTCATCGCAGGAGGTAAGGAGGTTGCTAAGATACAGCAGCGAGCTTTTCCAACATCGAGACTCACACGGTGAGAGCACACAGCCGTGTTTCAACTTCAATGGTTCCATTAATCACCAGCCACAACCACAGCAAGGTCGTGTTTACTGATTCAACTGTTTTATTATCATTTCTGTATCTTTATTCATTTAAAAAAACGTAGTATGTTGCTTTACATTTAAAGTTTGATGAAGTATATTTTGTATTTATTTGGTGGGATTGAGAATAGTCAATATTAAGAGCCTCTGTTATCACTGGACAAATTTGTACTAAGTAGGTTACAGTGATTTTTTTGGGGCCAAATCCGATTAATCTGTAATCAAAGTTTTGAAAAATGATCAAGCACGAGTGCAGGGTCCGTCCTGTTTGGAACGGGCCGTTTGCTTGGTTTGTGAATCCCAGCCCCGCAGCTACAGAGCACTGGTCACCTCTTTATTCCAAGTTTATTGATATCAAAAGTATCACGTGTCCAAATCGCACCAAATCCAACATGACAAGTGTGAAAGTCAAAGGGATTTCTGGATTTGGAGATAGATAAAAAATCCGAGATTTCTTTCGACATGAACACCAGGCACGACCTTCTCAGCTGCCATAGTTGCAACGCCTGCATTTAATTCAATTCAGTTCAATTCCTATAACACACATTATCTCAAAGGCACTTTGCACAAGTTCGAGACCTTAACAAGAAGAAGAAACTTCAGAACCAGACTTAGTGTGGGCGTGTATCAGCCTCGACTGTTTGGGATGAGCGGAGGTTTTGTCTCGGCTGCCTCCTCATCATGAATCCAGCCCAGTGGCAGCCCCAGCTCTGCCTCTATCCCCCTCTGGCAGACCCCAGCTCCAGGCCCTGGATCCCAGCCTCGTGACTCCCCTCGCCGCTCTGCACTGATCCCCCCCCTCATCCACAGCATCATCACCATCTCCATCACGTAACTCTACCCCTTGTCTGTACCAGTGGCTGAGAGCCCGACTCAACAGCGGGATAACGAGGCTCCTTCCTGTGCACTGGGGGGGGGGGGAGCATTTCAGTGTCGAGAGTGAGCCGACCAGCAGAGTCTTTAGTGCCTCTGTGGCTCTTTGTATGAATTTTTAACAGCGCTGAGGAGTCCCGGCGAGAGGGAGGAGATATATATAAAGAGCGTCTGGGGTGAATAATGAATGAGATGCATCACAGGGTGGAACCATGTTTACTGCCACTAGCCCCACTGGATTAATCAGAGAGGCGCTGCGATAACTGCAGAATGGTGCCGGCTGCGTTCACGTGAAATCGTCCAACCGGGGGAATCTGGGTGAAAAGCATCAGTGGATTACATTTGCAGGAGGACGAGGAAATCTGGATGCATGGGTCCAATTCATTCCGGCCATTAAAAGAGAGGATGTAAAAAGGGCGGGATGGAGAAATGCCAACGATGAACATGGAAGTGACAAATCAGAATCCTTGAAAAGAGATCTCAAATGGGTCATTACCATAATAGACTCTATATGGTATGGTATATTCCTCCATGTTAGTAGATGGGACATGGACCTAAATGCTTCTCAAAGGTTTCTGTCATTTTGGGTGGTTCTCATCGTGTTTATGTTTACGGGAAAGTTTGGTTTTAATTAGTTATTTGATGGGGGGGGGGGGGGGGGGACGGCATGATTGAACTGACGAGCAATCCCTACGTCTCTTAATGAGTTCTGGATTTATTCTCACTGACAAAGTCATTGAACTACGACCTTTCTCCATATTCAGAATGTGTATATGTATGATTGCTAATCTCAATTATTAATTTAACCATCAGGTGAAAGCCACATTCAGTTCCCTGCCTGAATTAGAAACAGAGCCAGAGAGCAGACTGACCTGATCTGGGGTCAGTGTGTTTGTGGATTCAAATGTTCAGGACCGAGTTGCCAGATTTAGCTCATCTGTCAACAATGGAGGCCTCCTCCTCCTCCTCCCCCCTCCCTCCCTCCCCCCACCGGGTCAAAATGCCCTCTGCACCGTCATTGTGCAAACGAAACACTGCAGTTATAGAACACTATCGTTCTTTCTCTTAGCAGTGTCCCTTTTTTCTTTTAGCCACTTCAATCTACAAACTGATTTAATTATACGGTGAACATAACTGTGCACGTTATTTATCTTTAATTAAATCAATATTAAACTAAAACTTGCAAAAATGTTTCATTTACGTGAAGATAAAACTCCTGCATTGGCAAATTGCCTCTTACCTGTTGTAAGTGTGGGTGGAAGCTGAGTTTATCTCCGTGCACATACAAACTGATGTTACCTGATGCAGAGCAGCACTGAGTGAATTCTATGAAGTCGCTCAGTGACACCACAGAACGTTGTGGATCCTGGTGTCAATCACAAACTCTGCAGAGACGTTTAAGAAAATCTGACACTTTGAGCAACTTCCTTTCCAAAATATTTCAACTGCCTTTAAGAAGGAAGTTATCTTTTTTTAAATGTAAATCATCATCTTTTCAACACGAGTTTCTCCAGGTTCTCAGGGAAAACCTGTCTCAGGCAAGTTTCCACCACTCTTTGTGACAAGTCCCTGAAACTCCATCGTTTACCTTTTTGGAACCATCCTCCTCTGTGGATTTCTTAGTTTTATAAAGTATTGTAAAAGCAGTTGTTGGCATATTACTCCTCTGTGTGACGCACATACTTTTACACCTTTTTTTCAAACCCAGCCAAACAAATCCCAAACGATACTTTAGACAAATGTGTAATTTGACTCTTGGCAATGGAGGAGCAGTCACTAACGATTCTGTAACTGATTAGCGGTTATGAAAAAGAAATGATTTGCCTCATTCACGTTCTAATTTGGTCTCTACTTACAAGAAATCTCCTCTACCTCCGCAGCTATTACCTCCTCCCCACAGGGGGTCATCAAAATTACTATTTGCTTCTGATAAATCTGCACAAAAATATCCCGCCAGAAATGAAAGAAATACAAATGTTGTGAAGAACACAGCGACAATCTAAGTTCCTATTTCATCACATTTCAGAGTTTATTGTACAATCAGGTCAGTTCACACTTAATGGTCCGTTGTGCTGGATCATTAACTCACTGGCATCACCATGAAAACAATCACATTGCTTGTATCACTCGGCGCGGCGGTGATATTGTTCGGGATTATTACAAACAGCTTTACAGGGAGAAAAGGTGGATCGTGTTTCGTGTGGCTCGGCTCGGAGCCTTCCAGTTGTAAGAAGATGCCACTGGTCTTTAAAAAGAAGTTTTTCAAGTCGCATCAAACTATGTACACATAAAAAATATTAAGAATTTTATTAAAAGACTTGCACGGCTTGAGAGAGAGAGAGAGCGAGAGAGAGAGAGAGAGAGAGCGAGAGAGAGACGAGTGCAAACGGACAGTTTACTGTTGCACAAAACTGCTGAGGGAGGTGAACATGAAGTGGTACTTAAAAAAACTGTGTGTGTCCAGCACACACCAACATATAAACTCACTCACACACACACACACTCACACACACACACGCTCCCTGAAGAGGAATGAGGATAAAGGACTTTGGAGACCCTGGCTGTAGTGTTTGTAAAAGTGGAACTTGCACACACACACACAAATGTTTAGAACCACGGAAAGAAAAAGAAAGAAAAGTGACAGACAAGGCAGGAAGCTGTGTCAATGCCAAAGTGACTGCTGCTCTCAGAAATTCCCTTTCAAGTATTTTCCCTGCCAACAAACTGGGCGAGATCTTGAAGTGGTGGTTTATTATCTGCCAGAGTGGCTGGTAGTGTGGACAAACTGACCTGCCACAACACAAATGTTAACCAGCATCTGGTTGGTAGCTGGTGTTTACTCCTAGCCCAGTAAGCCACGGCACGGGGAGAAGGGGGCGGGGGGGAGGGAGAGCGAGAGGGAGGAGGTGCTACGAGCACTTCCACACGCACACGGCCAGGCTCCCTCCGAAGAACATGTAGAGCAGGTTCTTCACCTCGTGAGTGACCTCGAAGCCGAAGCCTTCGCCGATCACCACGTGCCACGAGCTGCCGAATTTCTTGTCCATCGACTCCTTGATCATCTTCGCTGCACTCTGGAAGAGACGTCGACAAGATGGAGTTGTGGTGAATCAACTTGTGTGTCTTGATATCCTTCAGAGCCCGTTACCACAGCAAAGTCATGGCAGCAACAGAACTTCTGACAATGCTGCCAGATAAGCATCAAACACACAATACACAATACACACTCACCTCATTGTTGGTGGCGAACTTTTCACAGGCTGTAACACAAAGCTCCATGGTCTCCACCCTCATTTCTTCTGGCATGTCCGTGTGCTGAGAACCACACATTTTGTAAAGGTCTTCATTTAGTGCTAAACATATTGTCCCTTTATGAATCTCTATATTCTATCACATGTACTATGAGCCCAACGAGCATTCAACAAATCTGCTGACTTAAGATGTTAATAACATTCCCTCTGGGACCAAAACTAAAAATACAAGGTTAAAGCTGAATGTGTTTTTCTGAATGCTGCAAACACAAGTCACAGATGGTACTGTGGTCTCTCGTCATCTTTCTTTTATTTAACACATGACTAACATCCATCTTTCATATGAACAACCATGACTATGAACGCGTTTCAGGGGATCCAGTCCGATAACATGCACGTACAGTAGGTGCTCACACTTTTTGTCGGAGCTTAGATGTTTGATGTACTTATGATGTATTAATGTGTACGGCAAAGACTAGTAGACAATAGAGTTTTCATTACATTAATAAAAATGATGGCTCCTCAATCTGAGCTTTTTCAGATGGATATTTTGTCAGATTACTAGAATTGGCAGGTTTAGTGACTCAGCCTTGTTCATCACTTCTCAGTGACCCCTGTTGTGTTGTGGGGATTTGGTTGTGTTGTCATATTGACGAAGATGTTTTCTCCATTTGCAAGTTTTCTTAAATTGTAGTGTGTCGAGGCCACCGTACAATGTTGGCTTGTATGTTTGATGACTGAAGAGTCCACACACAAGGTACTAGTTTGTGTCTCTGGGTCATTTTAGACACATGCACCCTTAGAGCAATCTCATTGGCAGTAAAACCCGATTCCACGGTGGTCGAGAGAGATCAACGCACTTCAAATGAAGAAAACCACTTCATCAATTCGACCACACGTGCAAATACAAACACACGCTGCAAAAACGACACTGGAAAGCGCACGCGTCATCAACGGATGAATCTGTTTCCTTAACTTGCGCTGAGCTCTCTCGACCACCGTAGAATCGGGTTTTTACTGCCAAGCTGATTCACACATGCAAGGAACATGTTGTGGTGTATTTGTAGAGTCGGTCACGGTTGATGTGCAGCCCTGAAACCCTGAGGCCTGGGGAGAGGAACCCAAACAGTGGACATGTTTGCAGAAGGAGCTGCTGCCATGTTGTGTCCCGTGTCCCACTTCCTACCCTGATGAGAGGGAAGCTGTGCAGTCTCTTGTAGTCCTCTTCCTTCTTCCCCTCGCCTGTCGCAGCCATCCCGACCCCTGCAAACACACAGTCCACACGTTAACCACACACACGAACCAGCTGTTGTAGGGGGACTTATTTCCTAAGTGCACATCTGCAGCTGAGGCTAAGTTAGCTGACAACACTTAGCCGTTACTAAGTAACGGCTAAGTGTTGTGCTATCCGCGGCGAGACGCAAACACAAGCGTCTCCCCGCAGATTCCCTCAGGAACCCCCAACACCTCTTATTTAAACCACAGACGGACAACGGACATCTTGTTTAGCCGCGAACCCTCTTTGAACCCAACCGGGCTCCATCACGTTAGTAACCGTCACTAGCTTCACAGGTTCTACCGAGCTAGCTAACCCAGCTAGCTCGGTAGCACACAGATAGCGGTCGGTGATTTCTTCAACATTTTAAACACATGTTAACCCGCGGATCCACCGACCGGCTGCGGCTGGGTGTTTGTCGGTGTAGTGAGAGTGGGTATGGACGCAGAGCTACTTACGACAGTAAGGGCAAGATCCGATGTGGCAGCGGTAGTTCGCAGAGGCACTTCCGGTGTCAACAGAAACGGCTGCTATGTAAAGGCAGCTGCCGCAGATGCCACACTGTTTGGTGGCAGCTGCCGTAGATGCCACACTGTTTGGAGGCAGCTGCCACTGTTGCCACTGTTTGGAGGCAGCTGCCTTCCATGCCACACAACAGTGCCCTTGATGCCACACTGTTACGTGTTTTATTACACATAACTTAATTTCTGAACTTATTTGTTTGTATGTACGGATGACTTGGGTTGTTCCCGACATCTGGTGAAGATGTCATGTCAACAGCACCTTTAGAAATATACTTACTGAGAAAAATGGTGACGTGTTCAATACTTATTTTACCCGCTGTATATGTGTATGTGTTTATAAAGTATTTATACACAAGAAAATATCTGATAGAGATGAAGGGAACAGAAAAGACAAATGAACTGAGGAGCCATCACAATCACGATCCATCATTTCAGAGTATTCATGTAATATAATTTAACATCATATTTACACTACAACGGCACATTTCTCTACAAATAATATCATGGTGTATAATATGTAGATATTGTCTGTATTCTTATTTTATTTTTTTCTGTTTTATTGTGTATTTAATTGTTGTCTACCTCATCTCATCTCATAGTATTGCAGGGTGGAGCAAAATCTGTTTCACATTGTTAACACTGCAATCTGCTTACATTGAAAATTAATATATATATAATTGTATTCAATCATCATAATTATCATAATACCATGTTATGTTATATGAACTTATGGTTTCTTATATTTTTATTTGTCTGTTTATTTCTATTAATTTTGTATTCTAACTATTTGTACTGAACAGGCTGTGTTTCCATCCTCTCACTGTCTCTGTCCCACATTCAGCTGGAAGCATCTGGGTGGAATCCCCAGGTGGAGAGTCCTGACCCAGAATCGTCAGTCTACACACACACACACACAGACACACACATAAAACCCCACAAAGCTGTGAAAGTGAGTCCCAGATTCTCTCAGTGTGTGACGGTTGCGTAAACCCGGGTTGTGCTTTTAGAGCCTGAAACACCAGCATGAACATCTGGCTTCATTTGGTGTCTGAAACGACGACTGTCCTCGGGATTAGAGAGGATTTCCAATCAATCCCTGGAGAGGCAGACAAACAGATCACAGACAGATCACAGACAGATCACAGACAGATCACATGATTAGTTTTCTCTCCTTTATTCTGTCTGTCGCTCCTTGTCTCGATCACAAGTTCAGATCTGCCTCCTTTTCTCAGGAGTGTATCTTATCTTATCTTATCTTATCTTATCTTATCTTATCTTATCTTATCTTGTCCAAAAGCAGTTAACTGTAAGTCCATATCAACTGCTTATAAAGTCCCATTTATAGGCAGTAGGCTATAGAATTATTTATTACAATTATCTACCTTTAATTTAATTATCGTAGTTTTTGTGATTCTATATACTAACCCTAACCCTTATATTATTGGTTTCTAATTCATCTTGTTGGATTGAAACACTTTTATGAAAGAATAAAATCAATTTTAATCATCGCTATTCTAAAATATAAATGATGTTCATGATGTAGAGGAGAACAGAGGATTTCAAAATGAAGGAACGTAATAACTCCTGGAATAAATGTGTGCTTCATTTTAATATTTAATCATGTATTTTATTAGTGTTGGTTTGTATGATTGCACATAATGATAACTTCACTATCAGGTTACTGAACTGTGCACATGTATAGTTCAAGTATGTGTTTTATTTCTCTATTCTCAACAATATGCTGTCTCGTTTCTTTTGTATTCAAATACTTATATATTCCTGCTCTTGGTGGCGTTCATCATTTAAATGAGCGGGGCTCCCGCGTGCCACTGTGTGCACTCGCCTTGGATCAAGTGTGAAACATCTCAAAAACACACTGAGAGCTGAGAGAGAGAGGGAACATTAAATACCCAGGTGAGACGCTGGCAGAGGAAAGTGCCAGAGGGCCGGTAGGTAGCTGAAATAAAAGTGTCAAAACACGAGGAGAGAAGGCGATGGAGTTGTTTTTCACACGAGGTGGAGTGAATAAGATGCCAACAGGTGGAGAGAGAGGGATAAAAGAGAGGTGGAGGAGGTGGTGGTATAAATACCTGGAGGAAAGTTTCCACCGTGAGGGGAAAATGTTGTATAACCACATTGTGGTTAAATATGAGATGAGGCCAAGTGTTCAATAAAAACATCAACAAGCTGCCTCACTTAATGATGAAGAAAGGGGGGGGGGAATAATGGAAGACAGGTTCTGAGCCAGTTCAAGGTGAAGGACTGATCGACGGTGAAATCACAGAGTGGGATGTGGAGGATGTGGAGAAGATCAGCGAGGAAGCGATGCACTGCAGAGAGAATCCAATTCCTCTGTAGTCACGAGGAGGGTTGAGACTCCAGCGTCTCTGCAGCAGAGCACGTGGGACACAGTGGAGAAAGACGATGAACGGGGGGGAAGTTTTGCTGTAAATTCAACATGTGAGTTGACGTGTTGGTGCCGACGTGCGACAGAGAGCAGGGTCAAACCAGGATGTTCCATAACGTCTGGATAGAGGTAATTAGTGTGTATCTATAATTCAACAGCAGAGGAAGCAGATTGTGGGGGAGAGGGGGGGGACCCCATGTGACTCTGCTAACAAGCTGTGACAGAGATCAGCAGAGACGGAGCAGAGATTCATCATCATTAAAAAAACTGAGAGGGAGGAAATCTCTGAAGATCGACCCACTGATTTTATAATTAGCTCGACAAAGAGTTACGTCTTCATTACTGCGTCGTTAGTGTGTTTACTGGTTGGTTTGTTTGTCCGAAGGGAAGAGTACACGGAAACCACTGGACAGATGTGGGACAGGAGCGGATCACGGTCGGGTGGTGGAGCCAGGATAGTTTTTCACTTAATGTTGCAAGAGAATCATTCATGGATCTTGATGACAAAATAATTTGGCATGTTTAGAGAATTTGTATCTATAAGCGTGTGCAATTTGGTGCCTAAAAATGTAGTACATATTTCTAAATATAATTACAATACAAATATATACATTATTTGTATATATATATATATACGACAATATAATAAATGTAGTGACAGACGTACTTCAACAAATCAGGTTTTGGTCTTGCTCATTAGCAGCAGCAGTAAAAATGGTGGTTTGGCTTTTATGAGCAGTTCCAGGGATTAAAAACCCATCAGGAGTTGAGTCATGGTCCTTTGGTCATAACTGTGACGTGTGGTGGCCGGAGGGAAAGAGAGGAAGCTGAGACCCATAAAATGAAATGTTACCAGTGGGAGGTTACACATCAGATCCCAGTTCAGCCGAGGCCCAACGCCAAGACATGTCGTGTGTGGGAAGATCAGTGGCCACGAATCAGAGCTTTGTTTAAATCTATGAGTAAACTATTATGTCCACATGAAGAGACGTGTTTGATGAACAATCGCCTCAGCGTCATACATATTAACACACGCAACACCACACACACACACACACACACACACACACACACAGTAAAACAGCGAAAACGCAGCTGATCAAATCTCATTTCAGCGAAACGAGATTTGTGTTTGTGTGTGTGTGTGTGTGTGTGTGTGTGTGTGTGTGTGTGTGTGTGTGTGTGTGTGTGTGTGTGTGTGTGTGTGTGTGTTAGGGTCGCTTTTTTTTCTTATTGTGACCATGTAAAGAGATAAAGGGGATCACACACACACACACACACACACACACACACACACACACACACACACACACATCATTGAGCTACGAGTCTGGAAATGTTGTCATAACCATTTTTATTATTTTATTCCATCTATTTCACAATATCATAGAAGATCCATGAAGATGCAAATAAGGACGAGTGCAACACTGTCACAGCCTTCAACCACCAAAAGCATGAGAGAGAGAGAAAGTGACAGAGAGAGAGAGAGAGAGAGAGAGAGAGAGAGAGGAGAAGAAAGAGAAGAAGACGACGAAGAAGAAGAAGCAAACATTTAAACTTTTAACAGTTGTTTCGGGCATCAGATCCCAGGCAGGCACTTTACAACTCAGTGTCTATGTGTTGTAGTCGTACAGGCTGATGTCTTGAGGTAAAACTGACAGTATTTTAAGATTCAAACCCTCAACCCTCTCGAATCTTGATTCCTATGATGACCATTTTGAACTTGCATTGAACTAAAGAGAACGGAAGATTAGGACTAATCTCAAAAATGGGAGTTTTCAGCATCACAGCATAGGAACATATGCTGTGATGCTCAATTGCTGGATGAAGCTACACCAGATAAACATCCTGGTGTGTTTCCTTCCAGCCTTTGGTCTCCACCATGATTTGTGATGGTTATTTAATTCTATACTGTATTACTGTCACAAATAAGACATATTATATTGTTATTAATGTTATTATTCAACAATAAATCAACCTCATGAAATCCATTGCAACTTTCCATCCCACGTTATGTAAAAGTGCCATTAGATGCTTTTGAAACCAGAAATGTAAAATGTCTCCGTCACATACATTTCAACAGCTTCAGGATTAAGGAGAAGACGATGTGGGAATCAAATGCTTCACATGTGCTGTTTTGAATCTATTTATTTATTTGGTTTGTGGGTTTTTCAGTTTGTCAGGTGATGACAGCCGCCTGCTACCGTCTCTGTCCGCTCCGAGGTTAAATAAACACAGATATTTGTTCATGCTGATCTTTTATACAGAGTTCGACGTACAGTACAAAATGGTCATCGTAGAGTAGATCCTCACGGTCTGTCATGTGTTCTGTGAGGGTGTGATTTACCAACAGACACCTGTGTGCTTCAGAGAGCGGGGGGGGGCAGTTCACGGACACCAACATTTCTACTTTGTTTCTGAAGTGACAGCAGATATGACCCTGGTCATGCACATTTACTCACATTCCATCCGGATTACATTCAAGGATACATCACAATGTCAGAAAAGCTACTCAGATGTCAGGCTACATCCACACTGGTACGTTCTCCTTTTAAAACCCAAACGCTCTCCATCCACAAGTGTGCTTTTCGCTCTGTATCAGTTACGCTGGACTCACACATCCGCGTTGGACACGTCAACCGTAACGCTGCTAATTCAATTCGAATGGAGTGATGGCGTCTTTCATCTGTTGCATTGTGGGTCCGTTGTGTCGCGTTGCTCTTGCTGCAGAGCTCAACTTATCATGTAGGTTCCAGCCAATGAAATCGTGTAGAAGCTAACACTCAAGCGTAGCCGCAAGCCAATCAAACAGATCGATAGATGGATACTTGTTGATCCCGAGGGAAATTTAGGAAATTGGTGCTGGGAGGGTTTCGGGAGTTGAACTGCAAACCTTCTGCCACAGAGCTACACAACCCCGCAAACGTTTATGTGAAAGCAGAGGCGGAGGCAGCTGTTGAACCTGGTGTGTGTTCATCTGGTTGTGGATTTTATTTCCCGTGAGCTACTCTTTATCACTGTATTGATAACTAGTTGTGTGTCTTGTCGTCGTTACGATGATCGCACTACCACCAAGAATAGGTCACGCCCACCGCAAGGCATTAACGCAACGCTTACATGTGAGTCGAGCATAATAATCCCAGTCCACACATCTGGAAAAGCACATCACATGACCACTCGAGTGCGCTGGGCATGCGATTCCAAACATCTCCGTTTCGACCAGTTCATGTTACAACACAGTCCTGGTTTCTCCGTTTTTAGGTGCTTGAAAACTCCAGAGTAGCAGTGAATCGATTTTTTAAAACTAGAACGTAGTATGGATGTAGCCTCGGTGTCCGATCGGTGCTGAGTTAGACATCGAGTGTTAATTTCAGACGTCAATCTAAAGGTCGAGTGCTGCTTCGTTTTAAGCTGCAAACTAAAAATCGGCGACTTGACTCTGCAGGACTGTGAGTTGTGTGTGTGTGAGGCAACAGCAGGGGCAGCAGACTGGCACAGAGCAACATTAGCAGAGATACATTACACAATATACTGTACATTTATAAGACCACCGTTTTACCAAATCATGGTACGCAATATAGAAAACTCAAAAGAACACAGACGTTATTCAACAGGATCATATAGACTCAAAAAAAAAAAGAACAAAACTCCTTTTTTCATTGTTACCATGATAGCATCACCTTCCGCTAACTGGACACAACAAAAACAAAGATAGAACTTTGTGTCTGTAAAATGAAGAAAAGGATTGGATATGGCATCATGAGAGGTTCGTCCATATCGGCATCCAAACCCAACCCAGCCCTGAATCCCCACGTGAAGTTAACTGGCCCAACAGATTATTACCCACAGTTCATCGGTACATTTAACCAGAGGCAATTAATAATCGCTTATGGAAATATTCCATCATAGTCCGGTTCATGCCAGAAGTTGATCCACCCATGCAGCCTTCGCTAACTCATTGTATCTCACTGCAGAAGTTAACACACGAGCGTGGACACCAACCCAAAAAAACAAAACAGATACACCACTCTGAACGACCACAGAGGTCTAACATTTGCTCCACCAGAGAGGTTTCCTTCCCCAAACAAATAAATATACTGTAAAGTCCAATATGATGTGCCTTCAAACGCCTGAATCAACTCATAAAACGACCTATACCCCGACCACCCATGGCCGAATTCTCTCCGTCACCCCTCACTGTCTGGGGCTGGAGGGGTTGGATCTCTGGGCGGCGTGGCAGGGGTCCAGGGACTCCTTGGTCGCACCGCCGTAAACATCTACGTCCAGGTCGGTCCAGGGGGCGATGTTGCCAAGCGCGGGGGAACTGCACTCGGCCAGGGCGGCCACCTCTATGGGCTTCAGCACCCGATCCCACAGGTTGAACTGGGAAAGCTCCCCGACCAGTGCCTGCGAGGCATCGAATCGCCCGCCCAACGTGTCCTTCAGGAGGAGGAGATTGACAAAGAGTTAGAATGGTTGGACGTGAAAATGTTAGCATGATTTACCAAGAGACGGAAGTTTGGTTTGACTAAAATCTCTCTAAAGGGCGTCCCCCCCACTGTCCAGTGACACAGCAACTACAGAAAATGAACAAAACCAGTACCTCTTGAAGGTTATTATGGGTCCTTCACTCTCAAAATATGTTCCAATAATGCACTTTTCTGGATGTACACAGGTGATTATATAATGTCTAATCCTGAGAACTACAGGACATTGCTGTGAAGTAAATACTGTGGTTGTATGTTCTGGTCCAGTGAAACTGCAGCTAAAGCTTTATCCATGAAAAGAAATATTGTGTTTTGATGATTCCTCTTTTTAAAAACATATTTTTTTTAAAAGTCCATTCAAAGCATCTTTGTAAAGAGAATGTCCCGGGATCATCATCCATCCACCAGACAGATTAATAAAGCACTCTCCCTCTCTCTCACCCTCCCCCCCCCCCCCCTCCCTCTCCCTCTCTTTAGAAAATGTCCATTAAATCAAGTGTTGTTGCCTCACTGCAGCATCGGGCCCACAGCGCTCTGATTAGGAGCCTTTATGCACCGACAATGAGATGCTGAACGGCCTTTGCGTCGTTCTTTTGACACAATGGAGGACGGATAATGTCAGATTTCATAATGGTTATGTAACGTGGATGCCTCGCTAATGAAGCAGAGGGAGGGTCCTTAAGGTTTCTGTTTGTTCATGTGTGAAAAGCTGCCGGTGCAGACCTCAAAGAGTTTATTCATCCATCAAACTGTTGATCCATCCATTTGATGATTCATCCATTGAACCGTTCATCCATACATTCATGCATCCATCCGTCCATCTATCTGTACATCCATTATTCTGTTGATCCATCGATCAATTTGTTCTTGCATTCATCCCCCAAATTGTACATCCATCCACCCATTATTTTCCAGGTCCATCATCCATCCATCCTTCTATCCATCCATTCATCCACCCATCCATTAATCAATCTGCTGATTCATCCACCAAATTGTTTATCCATCCATTGATTTACAGGTCCATCATCCATCCATATATCTGTTCATCCACCAATCGGTCCAATGTCCATACTTTCAGAAGTTCGTCCATCCATCCATCCGTCCGTCTCACCTGCTCCTGTCCTAGTATGAGGACCCCTCCTGGTTTGATGGGGTGCCAGGCAGCCAGCCCCTCCCCCCTGCCCTTCATCTTCCCGCCCTGATAGGCCTTCCACACTCCGTCCCTCAGGGTCCAGCTGACACAGATGTGCTGCCACTCGTCCTGCGGTAGGGACAGGGGCAGCTGCGCCACCTACGGGTGAGAGAGTACAGTGGCTGAGGTTACACCCTCCCCTGACAGGCGTATGTCAGCAGAACTCAGTCCTGCCCCAACCTTCCTCCCATCACTGCTGCAAACCAGCACTGCGCTCTGCCTTGGGGGCTATAAGCCTTAAGCTCTATAAAAAGAAAGCAGTAACACACAACATAAAACGACAGCTGGCTCGAGCCGCCCTCTGCGCCGCGTCCCCTCGGTAACATACGTTTGCTGTGGGCCCACAACAAACGTGACCAAATGAAAAGACGACCCGGGTTCCTCTGGGACTCTTGCACCATCTTATTTTGGAAGAAAAATATTATATTCAAATGAATGTCCCCATTTGCTGTTGTACTTATTCTTCGGTAAATCACTGTCATTAAAAATGCACCGTCCGTTTTAAATGGTTGGTAAAGCACAGAGGGCAATCCACGCACGATCCAAAAACTGTAAACAAGGTACGGTGAACAGAGTCTTGGGCCGACTCCCCCAAATATAGCCCCTTCCCCCCCCAGAGGCTCATTCATCCCCAGACGAATGGAATCATAAACTAGTAACGATTTCCATTTCGGTCTATTTTTGCCTGACTAATTAGAAGGAAGCCTGCAGGGCACAATATGCTCAATCTTTTTCACCAGAAGAAGTCATTGATTTCCTCGCACAAAATACACAACACAATAAATAACCTGCACATACCTTGTCGTTGATGAGCAGCTCCACGGGGTTGTGGACGCCCTGCAGCAGCACCAGCTCGTTGGGCTGCCCCGGCACTGAGTAGGAGAAGGGGGTCCCGATGCCTCCTTCCTTGGCCTTCAACCACACGCAGGCAGTGAAGGCGTACATCTCACTGATCTCCTTCCTCACCAGGCCGTACATGTAGTTAGTCCGCATGGGGAAGGAGAGGACGAAGCCATCGGGGAACGACGGCTCTGTCAGCGCTGACGGACACACAGACGGAGGAGATAAGAGAAACAGTCAGTCAGACAGGGAGGTGCAGAGATGAGGCTGAGATGAAGTGTTGTTGATGTGTTAATGGCCCATTCACACAAGGACACTGTCATTAGCGCTTGTCCCCGCCAGCTCGTACACAAACGCCCCCACAGCGCCTGTTACAGGTAATGAACACTCTTCTAACTCGAGGCCACAGTGAAGATGCTGCAGCAGGAGGATGAGGAGACAGGCGGAGAGGCCGGGGGAGTGACGGAGATAAAAAGGAGAAGATTTTTCTTTTTATCCGTCTCTCTCCACTTCTCCCATTGTTAGCTCACACCTACAGTTACCTTGACGCCAGAAGAAACTCAACGAAACCCTTCAGGACCAATGTGACATTTCACGACTGCCTCACTGTCGACCGCAAACATTTATAAATATATATTTATTATGAAGATTTGCAGGTTCCTCGGAGGGGCAGTAATTGATTTTGGTCATTTTTACTTCCATTTCATTAATATTTTCCCTCTCCCGGCCCCATTTGACATTTTCACAACCTTCAGCACTCGTGAATCACCTTGTTTGAATCTACAGCCTCTTCTCCGCAGCGATGACACCGTTCGCCCACCGAGCTCATTAAAGTGTCAGCTCTCGTGTGAGTCAGCTCAGGGATGCTGAGGTCTAACATCCTCTCTAATCAGGTCATCCATACATCCCCTCATCCACCGCCCCCCCACCTCTACGTCTCCCCCCACACTCACTGTGTTCGAGCTCAGTGACGCGGTGGTTCACCGTGTCGAGCCCCTGATTGATCTTCTCGTGCTGCCCATGAGTCTCCTTCCTCATGGCCTGACGCTCCTTCTCCAACATCTTTATCTTCCGCTCCAGCTCCCCCTCCAGGTCCTCCACCCTCCAGGTGCCCTTCCCACGCCCGGGGGACACCTTAGGAGCCGGGGGTTTGGGGGCAGGGGAAGCGGGGGACGCAGGGGAGGCGGGACGGCGGCTGCCTGGGGCGGCTGCTGCAGGTGGGGAGGAAGCACTGCCGCCGGGTGGAGCAGGGGCCTTGACGGTGTTACCGCCCGGGCTGCCGCTGCTGCTGCTGCCAGTGTTACTGCTGCTGCTGCCGCTTGTACCCAGGGATGAGTCGGTGAGGTTCAGTGCAGCCGGGCCTATCTCCGCCTGCAAGAGAGGGAGGAGGGGAAACACAGGTTAAGTAGGTATTTAAAATATTAAAGATAAAAAAGATGTAAAGAGAGATAATAAAAGAAGAGAAGAAAACTAAAAACCACTTCATGGGAGATCTTTGATGAAAGCAGCCAGGTGTTAGTATCAACAGGGTTCAGTGGAGATAGCTTATATAGAACAGAATATCAGTTATCTGACTGGACGTAGACTCCGGGTACAGAACGTGAAGCCAATGAGGAAGACCCTGAATCCTGCATCTTCTTCAATACAGCATGATGTTCATTTTATAAATTATAATTCCTTTTCGAGTCAAATATAAGCTTTTGGTGTAGTTTTATAGTTGTAGTACAGATTAGCACTTGTACTTTCAACGTATAATTCACAGATAGGACGTGAAAATGTATTTCTCTATGTAACATCAATGTTTTTTAAAGGGTTGACAGTCAGGACACATTCCTGCTGCGCTCAGAAGCTAAACATGCTCAGCACTGCTTTTGCTTTTCATTCATGTTTTCATAGCTTTCATTATGGATTCATCCTCAGCCTTTGTGATGTATATACAACACATCACAAAGGCTGAGGGCTGTGAAGGCTGTGAAGCTTCCACTGAATTTTGATTTTTCTCAATTTCCCACGTGTGCTCTTTTGATGCCATTGGAAGCTCTGAGATTCCCTTTTATAGTTTTTCCCTAATGAAGATCTAAAGATGAAATACTCTGCTTATAATTCATTTCCTTCCATTGGACTTAAGCAGATTCTGCCTGTGGCCTTAAATACACAAACATCTCTGACTTCTGTATATAAGTGTGTGTTATGTTTTGTTATTGCAAATATCAATGATTACATCCTGATCAATT
This sequence comes from Reinhardtius hippoglossoides, assembly GCA_006182925.3. Lineage (NCBI taxonomy): Eukaryota > Metazoa > Chordata > Actinopteri > Pleuronectiformes > Pleuronectidae > Reinhardtius > Reinhardtius hippoglossoides. The sequence continues at coordinate 25,457,736 of CM031671.1, read as the reverse complement.
TGCTTTAGTATAGCTGCTGGAGAGATTGTGATTATTCTGATAGATTCGATATATAACCGTGAACATCTGGTCCAGATACTGGACCTTCTGTTCCCGCTCCGCTGCACCTGGAGGACGTTAGGACATTTAACATAAAGGAACAAGTCCAGTCTATTCCTGTCTTCATTGTATCAGCATAAATAGAAGCATGTTACTGTTCAGTACAGTCGTACTGGAAAAGATTCTGATGGAAGAGGAGTAAAAGCAAAGCGAAGGGGGGGGGGGGGGGGTTGTATTCATGACAGTAACAGACCAACAGTGACAGTGTGAGAATTAATCGTTGAAGATGGAAAAATGCTGCTGTTTGAGCGTGAGACGCTATGAGGGCGATAATAATAAAAAGACAGGGGCTGAGGCAGGTATATTAAAATAAATATATATAGAGTATGGCCTGTGATTAAAGTCTGAGTAATTCTGCAGGAAATAATGCAAGTCAATGCAAATTCTTCCTGCAGAACAGAAGCAAAGAAAAAAACCACCTAGTGTGTGTGTGTGTGTGTGTGTGTGTGTGTGTGTGTGTGTGTGTGTGTGTGTGTGTGTGTGTGTGTGTGTGTGTGTGTGTGTGTGTGTGTGTGTGTGCCGCTGCATCATTTTGTGTTTGGATTTGATTTTGCAATCACAAATAATGCCGTTTTTTTCTCTTTGGTTGGCAGAGAAACTTGAAAAATGTCACCTGAGGGGCTGTTGCCTCATTTCATTGTGTTACTTGTTCTTATATTTCATGCACGGACTCAAACGAACAGAGTCCACCCTGACTCATGCACCCTGACACACTCGCACTTCTGCACAAGACACAACTACCAGGGACTGACTGTGTTCTATGTCCGACAACATGGGACGTCTGCATGTCTGCATCCAACTATAAATACCATGAAAGTCTGTAGGACGAACACAACCTTTTCTAACTTCCCTCTGCACCAGGGACTGTTTATAAAAAAGCTCTGCACACAAACAATATAAACTGCTAGTATATTGTGTGTGAGGAGGACTCACTAACGTTACGGAGTAATTAGGAAGTAGCTCAAGAGAACAGCCCATTCCAAACAGGCCGGTTTCCTGCAGCTCGTTAGAAATAATCACAGAAGGTGAAGCAGCAGTAAAAAGAGAGAGAGGGAGAGGCGCTGCTGTGTGGACGAGGCGGCTGCGAGGGCGATGTGTAATATCAACAGAGCTGCTGAGGCAGGAAGAGATGTGGACGTCCAGGATATAAATTCACACTGACAGAGACAACCTTGTAACTGACTGTGCTCAGGGTGGCGGTGATGCGCCAGTGTGTGTTTGTGTGCGTGTGTGTGTTTGTGTGTAGCCTCTATACGTCTCAATCTCACACACACACACACACACACACACCTGACTCTCCTCCATCTACAGCACCACCCTCCTCCTTCCTGTCCAGCCAGCTTCATCTTTTATTTATCCTCCCTCTCCTGCTGCTGGATGCAGAGATGGAAGGGGAGAGGCGGCTGACACCAGTCGGGAGGGGGGTGGCTGGCTGTGGGTGGGTGGGTGAGGGCCAGCGGGGTGGACAGATTTCCCTTGAGTCCATGCAGGGGAGCGTGTGCAAAATAAAAAGTGATGAGGAGTGACTTGTGAGAGGAGAAGTGAAGATAGAAGCTGGAGGAGAGGAAGATCACAGCTGCATTTAAAGCCTTCATCTGTGAAAGCAGCAGAGGGATGTGGGACTTTACTAAACTTGACATTTGAGGCTTATTTTAGTCAAGTAATAGAAAATATCTGAAAAGGATTATTTCACTTTCACCCCGAGCTCTTAAACTGGCCTTCACACTGGGAGAAGTGGGTGTTCAGGTCTAAATTAGTCCCTGGAAAACAATGGCTGAGTCATAATTCTGTCATGAGTCCTCATCTCCTGCTGCCAGACAAATGTGGAGCCGCAGGGACACCGGTTCCTCCCAGGACTCTGCCCTGGACTCACCTCCAGTTTCTCTATGCGGTCCTTCAGGTCCATGATGGCCCGGGCCAGCTCCTCCACAGCCCGCGCCGTCTGCAGCTGCGCCGCGGTGGAGGAGCTCACCTCGTCCCCGGCCATGACGCGCCGGTTCCCGCTCCACACCCCGATGCTCCGCTCCGGGACGGTCCGGTCGTCCTCCAGGCCGCTCTCGCACTCGCTCAGCTTCCCCGTCAGCTCCCGGATGGTCCTCTGGTCCATGAGGATCTGGTCGTTCTGCTGCAGGACCATCTGCCGGAGCTCCTCCGCGGTGGTGCGGAGGTAAGTCCAGTCCTCGTCCCCGGCTCCGTACAGCGGCTCGTCCGCCTGCTGCTGCTCCCGCCTCAGGTCCTTCGTCTTGCACTCTCCCAGCGGCACGGGGGTGCAGATCAGGCGGCTGAAGCTGAACTGCTTCGCGGAGCCTCCTCCCGTCTCCTCGCCGAGGTTGAGCTCGTTCAGAGTGGGCACCTCCAGCCCGATGCCTCCGTAGGACTCGGCTCCGTGCAGCGCGCCCAGCGGGCCGGCGTGAGCCACCGAGCCGGGCTCCAGGAGCAGCGACTCCGATGTCAGGGTGCTGTTGTCGCCGAGAGGCGCCGCGTTCTTCCGGGGATAAACACTGGCGACGATGCAGATGACGGCGCCGAGGAAGGCCAAGGTGCCCGCTCCCACCAGCACCACCACGAACTTCATGCTGAGTGTGGAGATCACAGATCAATACACCGGGACCTGGAGGAGGAGGACGGAGAGAAGCCTGCATCACACCAGCATCATCATCTCCTTCTAACCTGAGATCAACCCAGACACGTTACAATGAGGCACTTACACGTTGAAGATGTTCTCCAGATGTTCTGCTGCTCGCTCCGTGTAGCTCCGGTGTATAGGTGGCTCCTCGCTGTCTGGTCCAGAGCTGCTCCCTCTCTCTCTCTCTCTCTCTCTCTCTCTCTCTCTCTCTCTCTCTCTCTCTCTCTCTCTCTGTTGCTAAGCTGCTCTCCTCCGCGCGTTACCATGGGGACCGCGGGAGAGGAGGAGCGAGGCTGTAGCCATGCGTCAGTCAGAGCAGCAGCAGAGGTGATGGATCAATGTGTGTGTGTGTGTGTGTGTGTGTGTGTGTGTGTGTGTGTGTGTGTGTGTGTGTGTGTGTGTGTGTGTGTGTGTGTGTGTGTGTGTGTGTGTGTGTGTGTGTGTGTGTGTGTTTGTGTTGGTCTATCTTTAGTTAAAAGGGCCACTTTTGGTTCAATGCTGTGGGGACATTTTCCCTGGTCCTCACAAAGGCTGTTTGTGGTTGTGGGGGTTAAGACCTGGCTTCAGGGTCAGAATTAGGTTTAGGTCGGCAAAGGGTTCGGCTGCCTTTAAAACATCTAAACATTTAAAGCAACAACAACCATGGAATTTATAGAATTCAAAAATGAAAAACTCAAACATAAGAAGAGGCCAGTCACTCCCACAGATGTGCTCCCTGCGTGAAGTGTAATTCATCTGTGATATAGTGAGAAATGCCACCTTAGGTCCATGCACAGACTCAAATACAGGCACGATAAACACACTTCTGCAACGACACAGTTGCTGGGGACTGAAATCGCTAAGTGTGTGTCCTACGACATGAGTAGTCTGCATGTAGTGTCCACAGAATTGACAGTATCGCATTTGAAAGGCAAAGAAGAAGTTCACAGCAATTTATGGTGAGGAGGAGGAGGAGGGAGGAGGCTCTGTATAACAGAAGACGACGAAGAAGGAGAAACAGAAAAGCTCTGGGGCCTCGGCACTGAGGTTTCTGGTCTGAGTAGGCGGAGATGAAGAATGTGTTTTTTCCCAGGAGGCCGTGCAAACTGCAGCTCACCACCAACAGCCTCTGATTCGACCCCCGACACTCTCGTCCTCCGTGGCCTTGTTCAGCAAACAAACACTCCAAAGTTTCTCCTCACGCTCCGGATAAATCACTTTTAGACAGTTCTCTCTCAACGTTAGTTCATTTATGCAGAGACGTGCAGCTCAGGATGAATCTGTGAAAACTAACAACTAACAAAGTTATTTCTGAGGAGGACACGAGGCCCCCGTGCAAAGTTTAATCCGTCCAATAAAAAGGCCTTTTCTCTAAAAAAAAAAAACATCAAGCTCATGGTGTCATCAGAGGAAGAGTCAGGGGATCATCAAAGTCCTTTAGATTCATCCTGCGGGCACCGAAAACCACTGTTACAGCATTTCATGGCAATCCATCAAACGGCCTGCTGAGATATTTCAGTGCGCTGGTGCAGATAAGGAGTGAATGTAGAGTTCAGCTCGTGGTGTTGCTGCGTTTCTGTTCAGTCTGTCGAGCATCAGCTCTCCTCCATGATGCATTAATCCCCGTGTGACTTCTGTCTCTCACTCTGATGTTCCGAGACTCCTTCTCCCCTTCCGACGTGAACTGAAGCTTGTGAAACGAGATTTGAGTCTGAAATATCTACACAAAACTTACCTGAGGTTTTCTGGAGGGAAAATACTGGCAGAAAAATAAGATATTTCCAGCTTTTACCTTTATTTCTCCAAAACCAGCAAGAAAATGCGTCTCCTGCTTTTATCCACATGGTATTTCTGTCAGTGTTAAATGTGAATGTAGAAGAAGTTGAAACCTCTGAATAGTTAAACAATCAACTGAAGGTGTGTTTGTCCAAATATTATTCTGATGGTTTGGTTTGAAACGGAGCGTAAACATTAGAGCTCATGCTTGTTAATTCAGTTAATGTGATGTCATCTTTTTATCCTTTATTGCTTTGTATTTGTATTTATTGGCCTTTCTTTTATTGCTCCTATTCTCTCTATTTGTAATGACCACTTTTACCTTATGCTGTCTTATATTGGTTTCATTTATTAACTGTTTTCATCAGTGTGAATGCATTTTTTCTGTGTCTGTCAAATTATTATTATTATCGTTATTACAAACCTCCAACACAACCAGAGGCTCAAGCCCGACTCCAGTCAGGCTTCCCCGCAGTGACCAGTCGCCCAGATTGTGGATTAATCTGCAGAGGTGGTGGATGCTGCACACACAAACACACACACACAGACACACACTTGCAGATGTAGGCCACCGTTCAGTTCCATCTGGCTCATAAGCCTGGTGGTGTCGTGCCTGAGAGGGAACAGACGACCCAGCGAGGAGACACCACTGGATCACATCCCTCTTCTTCTGCTCGTCACATCCTTCACGTGTCTGAGCAGCAGACAGATAAATAAAATCTGTCTGAACTCCATGTATGTGGCTTTTCATCACAACATCAAAACACTGAAGATGAGAGCCCAGGCGACCTTAACATCACCCGGCCCTCACACACTGCTCTGAGTGCATCAAAGCAGCTCGACAGCGCCGCCTTGTGGCACCAGGCGTATGGACTGATGGTAGTAGGAGACCAGTGAAAAGGCCTGAAGTCGTATTTTTCTCTCCGTGCAAACACTTTCGACTCATCTACATGTCGGCAGGACTCGGACAACCTCTATGAGAATCATGCATTACGTATGTCTGTTCAGTTTTGCATCATAGCCAAGGAGGGGAGGATTTTACTTCTTGTTTGATTATCAGCAAAAGCTACACAACAGCTTTGCACAACACTTAGTGGAGAGATGAGAGAACCGGTCAGGAGGAATTCATTACATTCTGGTGTTGATCTGGACAAAGGGACGGATCCAGTCACCTTGTAACAACGTGGGCGTTTGTTTGTTCTAACATTCTCACCAATTTCTCATGAAATGATTAATGGATTGATGGGAAAAATCTGGCACATTGAGGGAACTGATATCTATGAGTGTGTGTAATTTGGTGCAACTTGATTGAATTGAAGGAGACTGTTGGGCCTTGGCGTCGGTTATAGGCTCATTTTTATCGAGATAAACTGGTTTCTCGTTTTCGTTTTGATTACTCAAAAAGATAATATCCATCCATCTATTTATCCATCCATCCGAGCAATTAAGATACAGAACGAACCGGCTTATGTCTGTGCGATGTGCCAGTCACTCGCTCCTCTGCAGGGAGGTGAGTGAGCTTATTCCAGGCACAAATGAAAGGCAGACATTTTGTACACTGAAACCTTAGAAGCTTTACAGGATAGTGTTGCTGTAGAACATTTGTCACCTTCATTTGGCCACTTCCTAACAGAAACAGACAAACCTGTACCTCAAGAGATCTGAATTTAACAAATTTGTACTCCATACGAGTGATTTTAATTGCTGTAGATGTTCATTGAAGGTTTTGCTTCTATGTATAATCAGTAGCCTCCTGTACGTCCTATATTCAAGTCCTTCTTAGAGGAAACCAAATGAAAAAGCAAATGGAAGCAAGCTGTTTTTTTTTTTAAAGGAGCTTTTAATTAAAAGCCTTGTACAAGAAACACAGAAAGCAACATCGGTAACAGTTAACATGACACTGAATACATAATCTGTACAATAAGGGTTTGCAAAACATGCTTCAGAAGTTCAGATACATTTCAATGTCATAATCATCCTCCACCTCCTCGTCATAACCATCAATACAATGTACATTATTCATATTAGCATAAAACAGACAGAACCGCAGTCTTCACACATTAAAATCAGTCGGGGTTCGTCTTCTGCACAAACCCATGTTGGACTATTTTTTTTAAAATGGCATTCAAATAAACAGCATCACATTAACACCATTATGCATATTTAAAAAAAACAAACTATTAAAGTACAGTACAAAGGGAAAAACAGCTTAAAAAGCACAATTTAAATTCATTAAGCATATTAATCCGTACATTTAAACAAGGATCCTTCCTTTTTTCCTCAATTAGTGCCAAATTACTCCAGCACTTAAAATTACATCATATATATATATATATATGAATGCAACACAATTCAAAAAGGGGAAAAAAGCTTTAAAAATTCAAATAACAAAATCAACAGCCCTATTTGGTTGAATGAGAGGCCACTAAGTTGAGTTGTGCTACCCCGTATGAGAAAGTAAGGAAACGAGAAACGTCGCTTAGCAGCCTAATACCTTACACATCTACCAACTGCAAGAGTCACTTCTATCCACCACTTAAAGATATTAAAGATATAGTAGATGAAAAAAATCTATCCCAAACTGCGAAATATCCATTCAGCGAAGAAAATAATCCTTGAATTCATAGTGTTTCTGGAAAATTATAAACGATTCAGTCCGTTCACGCTTCACGTCAAATCAGAGCTGAAGTTAAGTACTGTCCTTCCTTAAAGTATCTTCATGTGAATTTGAGATATTGACCTTTTCATAACAGTGTCTATTTCTTCATATAATGTATGTCCTTTTGGAATAAATCCTTCCATTTGTAACCTATCAGAGTATTGAAACAGTATCGACGACGACTAGAACCATCCAGTATGTGACAGGAGAGGAGGCGACATCGTCCTCGTCAGTGTTTGTAGACTTGTAGAGAAGATGATAACAAAAGCAGTCGAGTTATTACAGTTTACGATGAGGTGATTCTTAGTTACCACGTTAAAGTTATGGTTTGAGAGTGTTATTATTAAATCACGCTCTCTGAGGAGCCGAGTAAGACGAGACAAACGTCACCTGGAGTGTAACTGGGGTTGAGTGGAGCAGCTATAAGGCAATACAAGCGGAAGATTGTTTTTAAAAACTGTAACACACAGGTACACCAGAGTAAAGTCAAGGTCGGGGAAGGTCGAGACAGAGCAGAAAGCACCAGAGAAAGGGTTTGGAGTCTGTGTTCAAAGGGCCGAGAACTTCAGATTCTCTTGAGGGTCAAAAAGTTTGATCCCAGATTTCAGGCGTTCGAAAGGCTTTGAAAAAACCTGCAGGGATTGAGCTCGTCGGAGTTTCATGGTAAAGAACTTGTGGACGTCTGGGTGACGGACGATTTCATTTTTTAACATTACACCTGACATTCTATTGGTCGGGGAATTTGGACAAAAATCTGAGGAGAAATCAAAGAGCAGCAAACATTTCACTTGTGCACAAAAGAGGTGTGAGCGAGAGTTAGAGCTGAAGCTGTGGTTCGGAAAATCCGTCCAAGCAACAACAAATATCTGAGTGCAAGTGAACAGTTTGAGCACAAGCAGGGGCACAAGCAGAGTGCAAGCATTACAACATGGAATCAATAAGTCCTGCACTCAAACTGAAAGATCACAGTCTTGAATAAACAAAAATGGATCAAACCATCTGACATGATTATTGCCTGACCATCGAGGTACATGACATGACGCCCCTGACAGACGCACACACAAAGTTGTGTTTCAAGGACTGTTTTTGCTATTTTTTTACCCTTCATGAAAAAAAAAATCCACTGAACCAAGAGCAGCAGGGGAACCTCAGCTCCCATCGGAGGCGGCTCAGGAGTCGAGCAGGTCGTCGACTAACCAGAAGGCGGTGGTTCCATCCCAGGCTCCACCATTCCAAAGTGTCCGTACTGTCAAGGACTCTGAGTGGTCATCAAGACGACAAATAAAGCACTTGGCTGAAAGACAGACCCACGACTCTACCTGCCACGTGGAAGGTAAACAGGCAAGTTTCTGAACAGGCCAAAAGACACAAGACTTCAAACACTAACCAAGTAGCTCACAGCTTCAACAAATGACAATTTCTAGCTGCTCTCAGACGGTAGCATCAGTCTAAACTGTGTTCAGCTCACGGCCCCTCTAGACCTCGACATGTTGAGAAGTTAAACGACGCAAAGGAGAATATTTCATGACTAACCGCAGGCCAGTTTAGAGTCTTGGTGGACGTTACAGAAAACGGTGGTGGGTTTGAGGAAACAAGGCAAGCAAGGAGTGACAGTAAGGACAGCAATAACTTAAAAACTACTGCTTTAGTATTTTTCTTTGCAGCTTTTAAGGTTGTGCGTGCATATAAATACTGACGCGTTCTGTACGTATATGCATGTGCGTTCAAGAGAGCAAGAGGAAAAGGCCTTGAAAAATTGATGAACCACATAGAATAGGTCATTTTGTTTTGATGCAGTCAAGTGCATTGCATTTACCTCGCTGTATTGATGCAATATATGAGTCCAACTGTGTTAAGTGCAAAGACACAACACCTCACTTATCATTAACAAGCTGGACTTCAGATGAGAACAGGGGGCAGGAGATTGGCGTAACACCTGAAGGCCGTCTGGATCAGCCTCCGCCGCAGAGCGTGGATCGGAAAATATATTTGTTTCTTTCAAACGCACCAACAGGTCGCTTGATAAAGGCTCAAGCAACACAACAGATGGACAACACTTTCCATTTGTGTTACACCAGAGAAGCTAAACTCATTATGTCTGGAACAAGAGAAAGAAAACAAACATCTTTTCTCTCCGTCTGCTTCCGAGAGTCGGTGATGTGCAATTGATCAAAATATGGCAATTTAAGTGACAACAAGGGCGTATTAGCTGCCCCTTTTCAAATTCATATAGTTTCCTTTTAATAAAAATATGCTTTTTTCCCACTATTCAATGGCTGGGTGGTGTAAAGTTACATTACATTTCATTAATCAATACACAAATATGGACAAACCTTTAAGGAAAAGGTAGGAGGGGGCTGAAGTGGCAACACTGGCATGATATTTTCTTATCAATGGCGATCGACTTCATAACATCTGCTCTCCTATGGCTTGGCTGGGGAGGGGTCGGAGGAGGTGGCGGCAGGGGCAGGGGAGGAGGCATTTTCGGGGCTGGCAGAGGGGGAGGCAGGGCAGGAGGCCGGGGAGGGGAACTCTTTTATTGTGACGGTGACAAGGTTGGTGGTGACATCAGTGACCACAACATCCTTGCAGCTTGGCGCCATTTCGGGGTACCAGTCAGGGTCTCCCTCGGCAGGCACCCTCTTGGGTTCGGTGGGGGCAGAGCTCTGGTCCCCGGCTGGGACGGAGGGGGGAGTGGCGGGCGGTGGGCGTTTAGCCTGGCATTGGCGAGGATTTTTCCTGGCTCCCTCTGAGGGCTCCACGCGGTCCAGGGCACCACCCTCCTCCTCGTCTTCCAAGGAAGAAGAGGGTGAGGAGGGGAGGAAGGGTGACGCTGACAACACTGGGTTTGCATCCGAGGATGGGGCGGGAGCGGCTGGCTTGGCGCTCTGCCCCTTCTGGGTGTCTGTGTGAGGTTTTCTGGGCTTGGGCTCCTCGCTGGAAGGTGAGGCTCCAGTGGGGGGCTTGGAGGTGGTGGGGGGCTTGGAGGTGGTGGGAGATTTTCCCTCAGAGCCGCTGGAGCTGGAAGGAGATGGAGGTGACTTGTACTGAGAGGAGGTGGTGTGGTCGCCCCTGGCTGCTGTGCTAGAGCATGACCCTGGGTGGGAAGGGAAAGCCGCAGGGCCTCCACACTGCAGCCCAAATGGCTTCCCGTACATCGGGAACCCCAGCATCTTCAGGGGAGGCTGGAAAGGTCTATATGGGGCCTCTCCCTTTTTCCCAATGATACGATTGCGTGAAGGGATGTTATGGCGTCCTGTTGAAACATTCCTACTGCCAGCAGCTGCGCCACCCCTGCCTGGCTTGTCAATGACCTTCAGGTTGAGGATGATCCGACCTCTCTTGACCTCTCGAGGTTTGACCCTACGGTTGAGGATGCGGACGGTCTCGGAGAACGGAGAGACAAGCATGCGGGAGGGGAAACCACCAGGGCTAGAGAAAGTAGGCCCTGTGGGGTCTGAGCGGGGCAGAGGACGCCTGGACATCCTGTGGCAACGGTGAATGTCCTTCTTTAGCTTGTGGGTGGCTGCGAGGGAGTTGAGTTTGGGAGAGGGTGCGACGGTTGAGGAAGAGGACGAAGATGGCAAATGACGAGGTGAGGCAGAAGAGGAGGGAGGTGCTCGGATGGCGGCGGAGCGTGATGTGGTCTGACGAGCGGTGGAGGCTTGGCGGGCGCTGGATGCTTGTTGGCGGGCGGGGGAGGCTTGGCTGCTGGGCTCTTTTTTATGACCACGTGCCTGAAAGAAACAATCAATTTAAGAAACCGTGTTTGCAGGAGGGAGGTTTTGACTTTCACAGAAAAAGAATGTGCTAGTTTGACAAGTTGGATGGCAAAATACTCAATCTTGTAAGATAAAAACATGGTAATTCATGATCTCTGCGATTAAAATATGTCCATGTGCAGATGCCTAAAAATGCTGCTTGAGTACCTGAACTAAAAACCTTCCAAACCAGATTTAATAAAATTTGAATGTGGTATTTTGACCTTAAATCGACCAAATCAGTTCTGCAACAGGTCGATTAACCCCCAAAAACAGTGAACTGCAGCTGCCAGTTGAAAACCTAAGTATTGTTTCCTGAAGAAATCTAAATCCGCCTACGACACCCCCTTGACCACTTCCCTCCCACTCACATAAGTGTCTCTAACTCTATTTGAATAGTAAGAATATGTATTTTAGGTCCATGCAGATTTACAAACATCGAAAGCTACCTTCATGACTAAGTTTTTGGGTTTCGGTCCTCTCTTCTTCGGGCCGTTCATTTCCCTGTCCCGTTCCCTGAAGAAAGAAACGACAGTTTACCAACACACAAACACAAGATAAAAACAGAGTGAGACGTCTGGATGAGCAAATATATGAAACGAATCAAATGAGAAGGTTGACGAAGGTTGTGGGCGTGTGAAAGTAGAGCAGTCAGACACGCAGGCTGCTTGAAGACGGCCGCTCTCTGTCGCCTTGTGTTTTAGTTTCCACTTGATGTCTCATTTTAGTTTTGTCAGTTTCATGGTGTCCGTTTTAGCTTCAGTCTTAACATCGACTCTCACATGCAGCACAAGTGGCCTGGCAGCAGAAATAAAGGACTTCAGAATGTGAAGACAATGACAGAGCAAGTACAAACACTGCGAGACACAGGAGTTAACTTCCAGTGAGATGACAAAACATTGTGCAAGAACAAGAACTAAAAACTTGAATAAACTAAATGGACTTGAAGTTAAGAGCCAAAATCCTACGTTTGCATCCTGAGATATTTATATTCTTCCAGTTTTGCCGTCCGTCACGTGTCAGAACCGCCATCAACACTCCCGCCGGCTCACTGTCAATTTCCTGGACATTTTTGCAGCTGTATTCTTAGATGGATTCACTCTGACATTTTCCGGATATTTCACTAAAGGGGGCTGGCAGGAAAAGTGCCAGGAAATGTCGGGAGCAATTGACATCTACTTTGTCACATACAGCCAGAAACCAGAAAATCTCGTGTACTCACTTTTGCTCAAAGCCCATTATCAGCCTGTCATCCAGAATATTCTCCTCTGGCTCCCAAGTGCTGTGCCTGAACGAGGACGGAGCAACATCCACTTAATCCACATCTCAGGTTTATTATGAGGACATTTTAAAAGCTCAACAACACAGAGGAATTCCTCGTTTTCAAGAGACTGAGATATTTACATTCAATTCATCACTTACTTCATGGCCCATCCTTTCCATTTTACCAGGTATTCAATACTCCCCTGCAAAAGAAGAAGACAGAGGGTGGATAAGTGAAAGCAGCAATTATAAGACAACGAAGAGAGATTTCAAAATAAAATACTTTAAATCTGGAATTCATTTGCAGCAGCGACTTCATTCTTGGATTTTTGTCATTTACACAGAATCAGATCCAGCAGGATGCTTTTCAAGCAGAACATCATAATCACATGAATTTAACCACGTTTCAGTCCTTGTCAGGTTCGATATTCGTCTGGCAAACATCATATTTGCTCTTAATTATATTTCAGTTAGGGGCCATCACTTTTAGTTGGGGGATGCCTTCCTGCTGAGCTCATCCCCTCCCATTTAAAATCCCATACACTCGATGAAGTCATGATTTTCACAAACTTCTTTCCACACGGAGGGAACTCGAGCTGCACGGTAACCATTAAATATCTGCATTGCCAAAAAAGGACGAGTCACTCTCAATAAAATTTGAATGGAGACCTCGTATCGGGCCTTTAAATGGAAGTTGTGTTTTAAGTGCAAGCGATTCGATTACATTGGAATATAATATGTTAATTCTTGACACTTAATACTTATAATTTGTATAGTTTTGTGGAGCATGTTGTTGTATTTTCATATCTTGTGTAGTGTGTTATGTGCCTGAAAGCTTTCTGCTGTAACAGGCAGGAAAGGGTCCAGTAACTGGAGGCCTGACGGTGTGGACCAGCGTCTCAAGATGGCATCCAACCCTCGTTTATAGGGTCTTTCCCCGTGTACGAGCCACAACAGGCTGATAAAAACAACCTCAATCAGCTGTGGTCGGTGGAACAATCCCAACAAAGACACCAAAGAATCTAAGACAAACAGTACATTCAAAAAACAACAAATAAAACCATTATGTTGAGGAATTAAAATGAAATGTGGTAAATCCTTGTGTGAGCTTCTGTGAATGGTATCAAATGAACTTAGGAAGTGATAGAGGGACGTGAGGGGCTGTGTCGGCCTGCAGCCAGTTTTATTTTAAAAGATAATTGAATGATTTGCTTCGTTAACGTCTCGTGGAAGAGGAACAGTGTATATTAGATTAATCCTCTTTCTGCTCCTTTTCATTTCAGATTTTGTGTTTGCATTTAAAATAGTTTTGTTTGGTCGATGATGGAAATAATCTTTTTATATATATATACACACATAGTAGCTGTGTGGAGCATGTTCTTATATTTCGTATGGGGTGTCACAGCTGGACATCTCCTGCTGTGACACAGGAATCCCCCAGTTTAGGCTCAACAAAGCACATCTGCATCCCACCAAGCAGAGGCACCACCGTGGAGCCCGGCACCCGGAGGCCCGGCTGTGTGCACCGGGCTCTTAAGATGGCATCCAACCCTCATTTATGGGGTCTGTTCATGGTCTACAAGCCACGACAGGCTGATAAAAACCACCCAGCTGTGGTCGGTGGACCGCTGTCTCCTCCACGGGACACGAGGAGACGTGAGTGCGTTAGTGGACCGTGAATCCGCGGCTGCAGGAGCGGGCAGCCTCCTCGCCGTGGGTCGGGTCCGACCCGGAGCCAGTGGCCGTGTAGCGGTAGCTCCCGTTAGCTCGCAGCAGAGACGTCGGGCCCCTCCATTTCCCTCCGGTTGCAGCTCCTGGCCTCGTCTTTGTGTCGCCGTTTTATTGCCCCACTTCCACACGCCCGCGCTAGTTAGCCTCAAGCTAGCTGTGACTAACCAAAGGCATCTGGCAGCAGTGAGGCCTGTGCTAGCGTTTGTGTGTTCACAAGTGGACCCGAGCCGAGCCGTGTTGACCGAGGGCCAACATCTGCAGGCGGCCGAAAGACGCGGGACGGCGGCGGTGTGTCTCACCTTGCGGACGCGGCGCTTCAGTATGGCTTCCGCGGCGAAAATACGATCCCCCGTCGCCGTCGCCGTCTCCATCTTTCGCTGCCCGGAGTGAGCTGCCTGTCTGCGGGCGAACAGCTCCACTGACTGCCCGGGCCGATGTGAGCGAGGGGCGGCACGCACACACACACCGACACACACTGTGCAACACACACACACACACACACGTGCAACACACACGTACACACACTCTCTACTACGACTGCTGCAGCATGTCACGTGGCCGGGGTCAGCCCCTCTGGTCGTCCTGGCAACGGAGAAGACACTCACGAGGATGCGAAGAAGCGCGCGCTGCTCTCACATGGCTGTGATGATGAAAGGAGGCGCCGCCATGATGACTTCTCCTTAAACACATGGAAACACCGAGCGTCAGTGTGTGGAGACAGATCTTAATCTAATCTAATCTAATCTAATCTAATCTTAATTTATCTTAATTTATCTCATCTCATTTTATCTTATCTTAACAATTCATCTTATCTTATCTTAACTTAACTTATCACACAGCTTAATTTATCTTATCTTATCTTATCTTATCTTATCTTATCTTATCTTTATTTATCTTATCTGAACTCATCTCATCTTAACTTAAGTTATCTTAAGTTATCTTAACTTATATTATCTTAACTAATCTCATCTCATCTCATCTCAACTCAACTCAACTTAACTTAACTTAACTTAACTTATCTCATCTTAACTTATCTTAACAATTCATCTTATCTTATCTTAACTTAATTTATCACACAGCTTATCTTAACTTAACTCATCTCATCTTATCTTATCTTCACTTATCTTTATTTATCTTATCTGATCTGATCTGATCTCGTCTCGTCTCGTCTCGTCTCGTCTCGTCTTGTCTCATCTTCAGACCAGTGTGATCCACCGACAGCTGCAAAGGTGTCAGGGCCGTAGCCATGATGTTAAAAACCCTGAGGGGCACAAGTAGGCCCCCCCACCAAAGGGTGTTTCGTCCGTGGTCTAGAGGAGACCTAGACATAACCTGCGGTGTGGCTCCCCACTCTTCCCATCCCACACAGCAAATAAGTTACAAAAAGAGATGAGCAGTTTATTAGCTTCAGAGAGGAGCAAAAACAACAAACAGAATTCTCTATAGGCCCTAAACTGCCCTGCAATAACAAAAGGTAAAGAAATGACAAAAAACATATAACCTAGCTTCTGTAAACAAGGGGAAAACATACATAAAACAAGAAGAGCTTCTCCCTCCTACTCACTGCTACTAAAGGTGGTGAGGGGATTTGGGTACAAAATAATGTGATTAAAACACGACAATAAACCAGGTCACAGTAACTCCTAAATCCAATGATTTATAATCCAGCTACTAATTCCAGAAATCTCTGTCTGTGGCTCTCGTACCTTGTGAGCCGTTCATCTGATATAACACTTGCACGTCGGCTGAGAGAGTTCGACGCATTGCAAACAAGAAAACAACTTCATCAATTTGACGACACACGCGCTACAAAATATCACGACAACAGAAATGAAATGTTTCCAGGGGACCCAAAAAAGTGATGAACCTGGCTGTAAGACAAGACAGATAAAACTTTATTGATCCACACACCGGGGAAATTCAGTTGTTACAGCAGCAGGCAGGTCAGAGTGAGGTAGAAAAGAGAATGACAAATATAAAATAAGAAATTACAAATACAAGAGTACATAATATTCACGTTTCACTGTGGTGGTTTGTATAGAAATGTTATAAAGTAAATTGCAGTGGCACCGGATGATTAAATGGTTTGTACATAAACATAAGGACATAGTGTGATGCACAGATGACCAAACATTTTTTCCCATTAGAAATAGTGCAAATAGTATAGTATAGTAGAGCGACATGTGAAAAAAGGAGTGAAAGGATGTTTACTTTTGGTCTCTATGATGAAAGTTAAATTTAATTAGAATAATTTAAATAAAACTCTTGTTTTCATGAAATTGAATAGGCACCTTAACTGCTTTTGTTTGTATTGCATGTTTTGTAAGAGTGTTGATGTGTCGTCCGTGTGATGAAAGTTAAATATAATAATAATAATTAAAACAAACTCTCTTGTTTATGGGTAGAAAATGATAAATACTTTCTTAACAGGACATTTTTACAAATCTGAGGCAGATAATACTGTGGTATACATCCTCACTGTGGATCAGCATTACATAATGATTCAATATAATATATTTATGATTATTAATATAGTTCTGATGCTCAGCTCTAACTCACAATGAACACAACTAGAAAACTCTCCAATGTGCCGGTGGGACCTGGCCCCGCCCCCACGTTGCCCCGGCAGCGCCGCCGTTCCGGGCCTGCGATTGGCGGAGCGCCCCGTCCATCGCGCTCGGTGTCATGTCCGGTTGCAGTGACGCGCTTGTTGACTCCGCTGTCAGGAGTCATTCGGAGCCGAGGACCCAGCGAGCAGGTGAGAAACACGCACTCTGACACCGATTCCCCGCAGTCACCCGCCGCGTCAGCTGCTAAACTCGGCTCCAGATACTCCTCTCACTTCAAGTGTGATTCAACATGAAGGACCGGAGCCACCCGGAGCCACAGGGACCGGCAGCGGGCAGCGGGGCGCCTCCTCAGCTCCTCGTCGTGTCAAAGTGATCTTGGATTACTGGGGAACTCCGGAGCAGAATGAATGGAGCCACTTGTTCGTGTGTTTTAAATGAAACCGGCCTCGTTGCTAGCCGGTTTCCATAGCAACTAAAAGGTCCTGTAGAGTGAACACAGCAAGGGGAGAGTTGCTAGTATCTGCTAATGTGTTGTGGTGTTAGCCCAGCGGATTAGAACCCAGTGGCATTAGCAGCAATCAATCAATCAATCAATCAATCAAATTGTATTTGTATAGCCCATATTCACAAATCACAATTTGTCTCATAGGGCTTTAACATGATGTGACATCCTCTGCCCTTAACCCTCAACAAGAGTCAGGAACAACTACTAAAAACCTTTTAACAGGGTAAAGAAGGTAGAAACCTCAGAGAGCCACATGTGAGGGATCCCTCTCCCAGGACGGACAGAAGTGCAATAGATGCCTCGTGTGAAGGAGAACATCAGCAAGATAAAGGTTTTAGCAGCATTGATAAGGGTAAACAGGTGAATTGGTGGATTAATGTCATTAACGGTCGAGTATCTGAGGAGAAATACTCCTATGTATCAGCAGTCCTGCTGCAATCATAGTCTATGGTCAGCAGCCAGCAAGATCATGATACAGCATCAAGATCGGATGCCACTATAGTCCATAGTCATTGTCCACTGCCGCCATTAGGATCCATTATCAGCTGCCAGTACAGCCCATATTCATACATCATCATTTGTCTCATAGGGCTCAAAGGGATAGTTCACCCCAAAAAGACAATTCACTCATCATCTACTCGCCACTATGCCGATGGAGGGTGGGTGAAGTGTTTGAGTCCACACAACAGCCAAATGATTGAAGTAAATGGTGAGCACTTCTTCAAACGTAGAAAAAAAACAACAGAAAAGGAAACGACAGGCCTCCATACTGCTCGTGTGGTGTCATCAAAGTGTCCGGAAGCCCACATCCGTGCTACATCCTCTGTTCTTAACTCTCAACAAGAGTCAAAACTACTGAAAGAACCCTCCTAGTAACAGGGGGTGGAACCTCAGAGAGAGCCACGTGTGAGGGATCCCTCTCCCAGGATGGCCACAAGTACAACAGAACACATCAACAACATTTTATAACATTGATTAGAAGAAGTTTGTAAGTGTGTCAAATGATTGAAGTATTTGTACTTAAGGAAATGTCCGATAGAGATGAAGGGCGCAGCAACGACGAATGAAACGGAGGAATGGTAGAATATGTGAGCAGGCGTATAGTATGTCAAGCAGTCTACTGTAATCATAGTCCACGATCAAGCTGCCACCAGGAGCATAACACAGGAACAAGCCTCTGATAGTGCAGTCCCGTTATTCCACTTATCTAACCACATGTTGTGGTCTGTCAGCGGCCATGAGAGGAAATATCAAGGGTTATAACACCTGTTGTTGCTGAGTGGTGACATCATTTCCTCTTGCAGTTAGAATAAATCATTCATTGATGTGACCACCATATTCTACATGTGCTTCCAAAATCTGTTTTCTTTTAACAGTTCACACAGACTTCCCTGTAGATCGTGTCAGTCCCTCTCTGTAAACCCCTTTTCTGCCCAGGTTCTAACCCTAACCCCTAAATATCACTCTATACGTTTCAGAGAGAATATTCAACATTCTAGATTTTCTGTTGACTTGTTGAAACCTGCCGAAACCCTGTGGTTTAAAAATGGTGGTCACAAT
Source organism: Reinhardtius hippoglossoides (assembly GCA_006182925.3). Taxonomy (NCBI): domain Eukaryota; kingdom Metazoa; phylum Chordata; class Actinopteri; order Pleuronectiformes; family Pleuronectidae; genus Reinhardtius; species Reinhardtius hippoglossoides. The sequence continues at coordinate 25,439,207 of CM031671.1, read as the reverse complement.
GTTTTGGTTGGTCTTTTCCTATCGGTCTTGATACTCACGCCCCGGACAAAAGCGGTTGAGAGACAGTTCTTTGGGCGTTTGAAACACCAGAACTGAACCGGAGATTAGGCATCGGCTCGGAACCGACTCATGGTGGAACAGGGGTAACAACAGAGCTCTCTGTTTTCGGTCAGGTGACGATGCAGTTCCTTGGCCGCCTGTTGGACACAGTCTCCTCTGTGTCGACCCTCTTCACCAACCCCTACCGGGTCAGGGATGTGCCGCTGTCCGACTACGGTGGAGGAGGCAAAGTCTTGCTGAAAGAGGAGGGGCGTATCATCTTGTACAAAAACACCCACTGTCAGTCATGGGACTGCCTGCTTATGTGCCCCGAGACGCCATCGATGGTTCTGAGGTCAGTATGGATCACATGGGAGAGTGGAGACCTTATCACAGACTGGTGATGTGTCACGTGTTGTGTAATACAGCCACTCAACTATAGGTTTAGATAAGATGCATCTGTTACGATGTCTGTGATTTTAATAGCACCTGCAGATTAGTTTCCCTCCATGGACTGTGCGCGATGCGTCTCCACTTCCACTTTTACACAATGATGCCAAAATCTTGCACTTTAACGTCATTTGGAACAAAAGTCTGTGCAGAATTAATCACGATTCAATTTCATCTGTCAATCATGACATTTCACCCGGTTTTCATAGCATCAAATAACAAATTAAAACCAAACTAATCTGAAACGCAACACTTAGACAAACATCAGTGTGATAAGAACTACCTAAAATGACAGAATCCACCTCTGATACAAATTTAATTGATGTGTACTTTTACTTTTTAGTTTGGTGTATGTCCCATCTGCTGACATGGAGGAGGTGGGGGTTTATGACCTATACTACAGGCCGCCACCAGGTGGACGGTTTGGCTTCACGTTTGGGGAGCTGTCCTCTCGTCTATCTTTATAAACAGTCAGCTGAACTAAATCAGAGCCTTTATCTTGAATGAAGCGAGTGTTGAGTCATTCAGCCACAGATATGAAAAGCAATGAAGACTATTGTAAATCCTCAGGGGGAGTTCTCCTCTACAAACATTATGATTCCTGTCAACTTTATTGGTCATAAAGGGATTAAACTCAAAGCATGCTACAACCTTTGTGCTAATCATCATAGAGCTGTTAAAGCTACTTCTTAAACTTGAGCCTCTTGTGCCTCAGTGTCACAAAATTAAAAGTGAAATTCACAAATGTTTATTAGTAAGGGGAAACAAAAGAAGATGGATTTGACAGCATCTTTTCATTAAGAAATAGTTCAATGAACAAAAATTATTTTATTAACAAATGTCCACATCAAATAGAAAGTGACGAGGCACCCTGAGGCTCTGGGCTGTTCAGCATCTTTTCTTGTGGAGGAAAATACAGTTGTATGCAAAAGGCAAATTAGATTTTATATGGATTCTTTGAAGCAAAACATCAGTTCAAGCCCCACAGGAAACATTAAAAATGAGCTGTTTTAAGAAACTGTTTCAAGGAACTGGAACTGAGAAGAAAGAAGCTTCTACAAACAAGTCAATGATCCGTAAACCTCAACATATTCCACGAACTACAAACTGGATCTATTGGAACATCCCTCATAATCCCCCGATTTGAACATGACTGAACATTTGTGGGTAGAAACATGCTGTGCTGTGTGTTAACATTCAAAATTGGGAGAAAGTTTCACTTTTAACGTCTGTTTGCTCCAAAGATTCTATTTACACTTACAAAAAATATACCAAAAATACAATTTTCCAGGTTCGGACAAACTTCAAAATACAACTGTACTGATCTATAATATTCGTACTTCTCTTTAATCTTATCTTTAACTTTGCATCCACTGTCTGTCCGAGCCAGGCTGTTTCAGGTGGGGTCGGAGGAGGACGCCATGAACTGGTTTGCGCAGTTTGCTCTCAAGCTTCGCCCCTTCTACGAGACACTTCCTCTGAAGGCTGAGGCCACACAGCCCATTGTGGACTGCATCCGCAACCACCCGGACTGGAGCTCTGCCCACATCGCCGTGGATACGGCCCTTAGAGAGTGTCTCAAACATAACTATGTCCAGAGGTAAGAGAAGAATTTTGTATGTTTTGGATTTTGTGTGAATACATGTTAAACACAAACTTGTACAACAGCTGCATACACTTTAAACCCCCACTAAATGAATGGGTGGAGTCAGTTATCCTGACGCTCTGAAATCAGCCCGTCCTCTTTCTGTTTCCAGTCAGATCAACTCTCGGGACGCGGCAGGTCAGACGCCGCTGCATCTGGCATGTGAGCGTGGAGACTTGGTGTGCGTGAAGGAGCTGTTGGAGGAGAGCCAAGCTCGTACTGACATCAGAGACCGCAACGGAGAGACGCCCATGCACTTTGCCGCCAAGCAGGATTCTCCTGCCGTCATCCAGGTGAGCACAAGGGAAGTTTCCCCCTCATGTTTAAAGGTTGGTCAGTGAGTGCATCATGAAATCAGGTCAGGGGGAAAACATCAGTCCATCGTCTGTACTTAAAAAGGGACGTAGACTCTGGGTCTGGAAAGGGAAGCTAATGCGGAAGTCCCTTGAACCTGTATTCTCTCATATGACCAGCAGAGTACAGCTCCATTGGTTGAAAAAGTTGCCATGGAAGTCAACCAAACCATGTTGTCGTCCATCCTCTCGTCATCAGGTCCTGTGCTCTCGTCTGTGCTCGGGCGTGAACGAGCTGAACACCAACGGGGAAACGCCGCTGCACGTGGCCTGCCGCATGGGGCGCATGGAGGCCGTCAAAGCTCTGTTGGATGGCGGAGCCAAGTGTGATGTCGTCGGTGGCACTGGCTATCCCATCCACAGCGCCATGAAGTACAGCGAGAAGGGGTGAGGACGATGAGCCGTTGTATTTTTTTTACAAAACATCTATACTAATGTTGGGGAAGCTGTTGAGATTGTTGAATAGAGTCAAGATAGTGTTTTAAAGGAAATGAAGAGCTTTCAAGAACTTTTTTGAAAGCTCTACAATAACTGATTCTATGCAGTGTGTTTTAGAGACGATGAGTTATGTTCTTAATACTTAATAGTAAATAGTCCTCTTTCAATGTGTGTTTTCTCTGTCAGCTGTGTGCAGGAGATCCTAAAAGCCGACCCAGGCCAGCTCCAGGCGGAGGACTCTCTGTACGGAGGGACGCCGCTGCACTGGTCCAAAACCGCTGAGGTACTCAAACGTCACTTCATGGGTTTTGTGGTTAGAAATCCATTCTGAGCTGTTTAAATGACAGACTTGCATCCTAGTGATAGAGTTCACCTGCAGTGGTGTGAGCATGTTAAAGCTTAGATGACCCCTGTGAGCTGCAGCTCCGTGTCAGTGATGGTCACCTGTTGATGGTGTTTCTCTGGTCGCTCAAATTAAATCAAGTTTTTGGGTGTTAAAAGATGTTTGGGGGGGGGTTTCTGTGTCAGATGTGTCGTATCCTGCTGGAGCATGGCTGTGCAGTGAACTACCTCAGCAAGACCGGAGAGAGCGCCCTCCACGTTTTGACCAAGAGGGGGCGCTTTGAGGCGTCCATGGTGTTGCTCACCCACGGGGCAAATGCCAACCTGAAGGGCCAGGATGGGAACACAGCCCTTCACCTGGCTATGAAGGTTTGTGGACAATATATCTTTAGTCTTATCTTCCGGGTGAAAACCACAGACTGTACTGAAAAGACGAATGAGGCATATCCACTTCCTCTGGTTGTAGATGGACCACATGGAGCTGATCAAAGCTCTGATGGTGTTCGGTGCCGATGTGGAGATCCACAACGACCTGGGAGAAACCCCCGGACTGATCGCTGCACGCACCAGCAAAGGTAAACGAGGCCGGAGGGGGGGGGGGGGGACGAGGGCTTCGAACTGAGAGGGAGACGAATGAAAGATTCTGTGAGAAAGAAAGAAAACAGAAAGGAAGTCCGAGTTTTGACAGTGAAATGCTGAGATGAAACTTCCTGTGCCTCGTCTGACTGCCTGGGTTTGATTTCATGAGGTTTTATTTGAAAACGCATGTTCTGCTGTTGATAACGCAATCTCTGCATGAAAATGATTGTATGTAATGAATAACTTTAATCTTTACAGGTGCAATACAGACATTTTTCTGCCATGTAGTGTGATGAAGATTGTTGATTCTCACGTGCAGAATTTATATCTCATGCTACAGGACAAGAAACAGGTCTAAAGACATAAAAGCACAAAGGTTGAACTTAATTGTTTAATGTAATTACAACAATGAGTTAACTGTATAATCATAATTGACATTGACTGTTTATTTTGAGATTATTGCAGGAGCACATTTGTTGTTTACACATTGATATGATTGTGTATGAAACCTCCACCTGATTCTCTGAAGCAGAAATGGTGATGAATAGAATTTGATGTTATTGATTTTGAAAATGCATGATGATGAAGTTTGCTAACAGCCTTCTCTCTCTCTCTCTCTCTCTCTCTCTCTCTCTTCTCTCTGTCTCTGTCTCTGTCTCTTCTCTCTCTCTCTTCTCTCGTTCTGCTTTTTGTGGGGTTTGCATGATTTAACATATTGACTTGCTTGCGTGTGTGTTTGTGTTAACATGATAGGTCCTAATAGAAAGATACTGCTGGACATGCTGTGTAGTGTAGGGGTCCAGCGTTGCCACCCCCCCTCCCCTGGCAGCCCTCCCCCCGTCACCTTCAAGGCCAAGTCTCAAACCATAGGTAAACCCACCTGTTCCTCACATTTAGCTCACGGCTCCGCTGGTCAGGGAGGAGCTGTATCTGCTGTGAAGCCTTTTTACATTGTCAGTCATTCTTTTTATATTCATTGTATATTTTACAGTTGACATGATTGTTCTCATCATTCTGATTGAGTTGAGTCATCCTGATAAATCAATCAAAAGGACCGGGACAGAAGATCGCCTCCTTGTTTAACTATTACTTACATTCTTTCTAACTTAAAACCAATTTGCATAACTCCCAAATAAAGCAACATTTATTATACGAAATCTAAAATAGTATTTAACTAAATAGATGTTCGTAGTAAAACTCCCATGTGGCTTGTAGAAAACCCAGTTCCCCCTTTAGTCTTCCATGATTTACCAATTAATTACTGGCCCATTGTATTGTCATCACCACCAATAGCTGTTGTGATTGGCTGACAGGGTTTGAGGACATCATGCATGTGGGGGCAACAATCAGTGCGATGAGCAGAGGCCCGTCTGAAGTGGACGGTCGCAGAATGGTGAAAAAGAAGTGAGTATTGTCCACATTTTATCCAAAGGCGATGGGAAGTCATTTTCTGAAATGAGGGTAGACTTATCTCGGATTTATATTTCATCATTTGGAATCTGGGGGTAGACTGAGGGTGAATCCATATTTAACCATGTGAGATGTTGAGGATTGTAGTTTTTATTAAGATAAAGAGAAGTCCTTGTTTATTTTATCTGATTTAGTTCTACTTCCAATACCGAGTATTAAAAAACCTTAAAGTTTCTATCGATCTTTTTATATTAATGTGCGATCTGGAGACGACAAAGCTCTCGGGTGTAAAGAAGTCCTTTTGTCCTCCTCTGCTGCAGGATGGACAGTCTGCTGTGTCTGGATGGTGGAGGTATCAAGGGTCTCGTGTTGATCCAGATGTTGGTCGCTCTGGAGAAAGAGGCCGGTCGATCAACCAGAGAGCTCTTTGACTGGGTCGCTGGCACGAGCACCGGGGGCATCCTGGCCCTCGCTATAGTCCACGGTTTGTGTTTTTCCCTTTCCACTCCACATTGTTTGTATAAAACTGCATCAAAACAATAATGGCGGTTCTTTTATATGTAGGTAAGTCTATGGAGTACCTGCGCTGCTTGTACTTTAGGATGAAGGAGCAGGTATTTAAGGGGTCACGACCTTATGAATCCGCACCGCTGGAGGACTTCCTGAAAAAAGAGTTTGGGGAGAACACCAAGATGACAGACGTCCAATACCCGAGGTAACTGTTCTTATGAATGGGTTCACTACACATTAGTGAAAACAACTTACAGTGGCAGCGAAAAGGCTCTCACAGGCTAAGTAATCAAATGCTCCAGTGTTAGCTACATGATTGTGTAAAGTACCACTACTGCACCACAGGAAAATACGCAAAAATAAAACCAATACTCGTAAAAACTTTCCTTAAAGATTCAGTGTTCAGCCAATTAGTTCCCATAAAGAAGGCTGCGTTTCTTTCTTGTGGGGATCTGTGTTTCTTCTTAGTTTCTGCTGCTTGGAGAAATTAATCAACCATCTTGAAATGCAATGTTTAGTTTTACTGTGCCTTTGAAGGTTTGAGCTGATTTGGGTGAAACTGACTCTGCTCTGAAACCACAGACTGTAAATAAAGATGCTTCCTGCCACTGTACAAAGATGAGGCCAAAACATCCCGATAAATGTGCTGCCATCTTGCGATTTAAATGTGATTCAGAGCCAGAGCTTGAGCAGTAGTGATCTCTCGACCAATCGTGAGACCGTCTCAGCTGTCAATCATGATGAT
>CM031671.1:25301210-25432596 GCA_006182925.3 Reinhardtius hippoglossoides | reverse complement strand
CAGGTTTCAGTCAGAGGACAAACTGCTGCTGCACATCAGGGACACTGTCTTTTCTCCTGTGGCAGGAAACACCTTCACCTGCAGGTCTGAGAGGATGTTGAATAAAACAAGAATTAATACACTGATGTTTTTGCAGTAATAAATTAATAATAAATAACTGAACCACTGTACCTGCAACAAGGAGCTGAATTTCTCCACCCTGGCATTTATTTAGTTTGTCATTAACGTCACTACAACAGTAAGTGTTTTTATCACTCTCTCTCAGATCATTGATCGTAATAGTGAAGTTGCTCTCTTCAGATATGTTCACACGTTTTCCGTCTGCAAAGATCTGATCTTGAACCGTCTTGTTGCCCTCCCAGCGAACAGTGAACCATTTCATGCTTGATTTGGGACGTTGAGCTGAGCAGTGTAGATCCACTGATGAACCTTTTAAGGCACAGATGCTGTTTGCTCCAACCCCTTTAACAGAAAAGCATTTTTATAGTTCTTAACTTCTAGTAGATACATGTTTTTCTTCAAATCAATCTACAATTGACTAATATGCTGATAAACATTTTAATTTCTTACGGTTCAGTTACGATTCACAGTTAGTATTGTAGAAATAAACGGTCATTCATACCTGAGATGTACAGGAACAAACCCATGAACACACATTCAGCTCCTGCCGACAACATGGTCTTCAGCTTCTCAACAGAAAATATGACTTTTTATGAAAGCTCATCAAAAATTTAAACTTTAAATGGTAAAAATCTATCACGGAGAAAATGAAAGACTGAAGTCAGAATCGTCTGTTTGTCTGTGTGAGACGGTTTATCAGACCTCAACTTGTAAGAAATCGCTTCCTCATAAAAAGAGCTCTATGCATTTCCTGTTTTATGTGACTCGGCTACTAACGTGTTAGATTGTGTAACTGTGGCTTCTAGACACTGACAGTAACCTCAGTAAAGCTTTGCCTTGCAGCAATGTTCTCAGAACTTAAACACCATGTTCATGACGTCATAACCACAAACTCACGAGTTTCATTTGTAAGCAGCAATAGTCTCTTAATAATCATGGAGGTGTATTGGATGTAACATAATAAACCTAGAGTTCCATCTCCCATTGCCTTTTTACAAGTTTCTTAGCTGTTGCTAACATTAAACTAATTTGAAACTAGAATGTTGCTCTGACAGTCCATACCTCCACCACGGACAGTAACACAGGAACAACCTCCCTCTCTGTTCCACTCTCTCTTTCCTGCTACAATCACACAAAGAGTCCGTCAACGTCCTGATTTGGAGTTAACACAACGCTTCCTCCTTCATCTGGAAGCCAGCGTGGCCTTCAGAGCACTGCCGTGATGTCACCTCACTGTGAGTGTGTGTGTCACATGTTAACACACACAAACACAGGGTAAACACTATCTCCGTTACTTCCCTCCATTACCCCTCTTTAGACAGCATAGCATTGTTTACGAGCCAAAATTACCACATCAGCAGCCCTCAGAATACACCCCACATCCTTCGCTCTCAACCCGGCGACAATGAGGGAGAAATCCTTCTTTTGGAAGAGGAGAGAGGGGGATTCCTTCTCTCTCCAGTTCCCAGCGTGGTAATAACGCCCGTGAGAGCTTTACTAATTGGCCTCTCAGTCTTTTGAAAGAGCAGCGAAAGAGCGCAGCAAGCGAGGGTGAGAGAGGTTGAAAATGAGAGAGAGAGAGAGAGAGAGAGAGAGAGAGAGAGAGAGAGAGAAGAGAGAGAGAGAGAGAGAGAGGAGAGAGAGAGAGAGAGAGAGACTGGTGGACATGTTTTTGCATATGTGGTTTCCCCAAGTGTGTATGTATAGCATGTGTGTGGTCAGGTAAATTTGTGAATATAAGGGATTTCCTGTTCAACTGTGTAACTGTGTTGTATTAGGTGTGTGTGTGTGTGTGTGTTATTATGTAGGCTATGCATGAAGTTTGCGTGTGTGTGTGTGTGTGTGTGTGTGTGTGTGTGTGTGTGTGTGTGTGTGTGTGTGTGTGTGTGTGTGTGTGTCTGTGTGTGTGTGTGTGTTACTATGTAGACTATGCATGACGTTTGCCTGTGTGTGTGTGTGTGTGTGTGTGTGTGTGTGTGTGTGTGTGTTAATATGTAGACTATGCATGACGTTTGCCTGTGTGTGTGTGTGTGTGTGTGTGTGTGTGTGTGTGTGTGTGTGTGGTCAGCGGGGTTCACCAACTCTTCCTGATGACTCATCGGTGGAAAACACAATTAACTCCCTCACTGGCTCCCAATTATTTCCGCAGAGGAGATTAAAATCTTCCAGCTGAAACGATGAACAATTGGGGACGAACAAACATTTGATTCAACTGTTCCGTTGGTCAGATGATCCGGCGGCGCCTGTTTTCACACAGTCACAGTTCCCTAACAGCTGTCAGCTGGACGGCCCGTGTCCATCCAAACTAGAGTGGTTTGTGTTTTCTTCTTCTCCTCTTCCCTAATGCTACCTTATCACATGAATCAATTGGCAAACATCAGAGGGAGAGGTGATAGAATTGGAGGAAGAGGAAAGGGGAAGTGGTGTTAACCTTCTGTTGCACCTGGCTGGAAATGGCCGAGGGTCAAACTCACGATCACATGCATTTCATTCCTCCCACAGACCTGCAAGCTTCATTGGAGACTGCAGATTGCTCATTGATATGTCTGGACATTTTCTTGAAATCTTGCGGAGGGGCTGTATGTGAGAACGCAAACGTCAGAGTCAGGTGCTCTGGACATTAGCTGGACCTTTTCCTTCCAGCTACCTCGTAAAATCCAAGGATAATGTCCGAGTGAGCCCATGTTAGAATACAGCAGGAAACAGGACGGATGAAAAAAGTAAAAAAATAAAAGTATCTCAGGATGAGAAAGAGGAGCCATGCACGTTGAAGAAGGTTATAAAAATGTCTACCTGGAAAGACATTGAGATATGAGAGCTTTAGTCGATAAACAAAATGGCTTGTTGGCATGGAATGCGAATTCACTAAGCTACTATAGTGGCCATTGTATTTCTGCCTTTTCCACAACAGTGATCAACATAAACACCGGTCATCGTCTCTGTGACGTCTCTCTCCATGTGTTTCCTGTGGTTGATTTGGAAGTCTCTGCTGTTGCAGCTCTTTTCCTCCATCATTACAGTAGTTTTTCTTCAGTTTATTCCAAACAGTGGTGTTTAGCTCAACAAACATAAGATCCATTTGGCACGGTGACAAACGCAATTAGTCTCATTAATCTATTGAATTCAAGATGAGCTTAACCTTCACCATTGGCACCGGCTGTTAGGAGTCTTTTGCTTTTGTTGTGTTCCTCACCTCGGTTTGAATCCTGGAGAAGTTTCCACTGTTGCTATGTCTTAATGGAGCATTTTAAGTGGAGATTGTGGGGTGGAGTTTTCTTGTTATTAAGTTGAACTGAACTGACGTTGAACTGTGTTTTATTCGTCAGCGATCAGCAAAGCTTTGTTATGTGATGAATGAGTTCTTTAATATTTCTTGTCTGAATCATACAGTGGACACAGTGGTAGAGTGTTAATCTGTTGTGCTAGTTTCACTTCCCTATCAGTGTTTACAGATATGAGAACTTTTTATTTTACAGAATAAACAATGTACTTACTAATCAACCTACCTACTTACTAATCAACCTACCTACCTACCTACCTACCTACCTACCTACCTACCTACCTACCTACCTACCTACCTACCTACCTACCTACCTACCTATTTACAATCTACCTACATACCTACCTACTTACTAATCAACCTACCTACCTACCTACTTACCTACTTACATACCTACCTACCTACTTACTAATCTACCTACCTACCTACCTACCTACCTACTTACCAATCTACCTACCTACCTACTTACAATCTACCTACCTACCTACCTACTTACTAATCTACCTACCTACCTACCTACTTACTAATCTACCTACCTACTTACATACCTACCTACCTACTTACTAATCTACCTACCTACCTACCTACTTACATACCTACCTACCTACTTACTAATCTACCTACCTACTTACCAATCTACCGACCTACCTACCGACCTACCTACCTACTTACTAATCTACCTACCTACCTACCTACCTACCTACCTACCTATTTACCAATCTACCTACCTACCTACTTACAATCTACCTACCTACCTACTTACTAATCTACCTACCTACCTACCTACCTACTTACTAATCTACCTACCTATTTACATACCTACCTACCTATTTACTAATCTACCTACCTACTTACTAATCTACCGACCTACCTACCGACCTACCTACCTACCTACTTACAATCTACCTACGTACACCTACATACCTACATACATTCCTTCATACCTACCCACCTACCTACCTATCTTTTCCTCCTGTTACTCATGTAATCTATTTCCTTCAAATATGGTTTAATTTGAAAAATTTTCAATATTTTTCTACAACTGCAGAAAAACCAATCGATGCCATGTGGTTGTATCCAGTGAATCTCGCTTTATTCAAAACTAGACATTTGTGCAGCAATTTGTTCAGTATATGAATTTGTGTCAGTGCTTCCCAGTATAGTCTTTAGTGCGGAGTAAATCTGAACCAGATTGGTGGGAGGTCCGGTACTTAACTGTATACCCCCTCCAGTTAAGCTAACTCTCTGTCTTCATGACTATGACTTAACACAGCACAAGGGCCCAGTGTTTTCTCCTTCCCTGACAGAAGTTAAATAAAGCATTCTCTCTGGGCCTTTATGAACAGACGGGCGGGACGGGCGGTGGGAGTGGTGGTGGTTGGGGGCGGCATCACATATAGGTAAATGCTGGCATATTTGAGATGGTAATCCTGGGTAAATCTGCTGTTGGCCGATGACCAAACATTCATGCGTGGCACAATAGGATTTGGCAGCTGTCCAGTCAAGGACTTACTCTGGGTTTTTAGGGTGAAATCCATTCTGACTTTTTTGGAAAAGGCTTTAATAATTAATGTTGGCTGGACTGAACAGAGAAGGGGAGGGTAAAGTGTATAGAAGGTTTTTTTTTCCACCATGTGCTTGTGTGGTGGTTTCATGAATTCGGGGATAGCCCTCAACCACCACCCTGCTGGTAAAAGTTTTTATCCCTCACTGGATTAACTTTTACTGCCTCTCTGTCTTTTAAACCCTTTCTATTGCTGCTGGTATCTCTGGCAGCCTATTAGACTATTATATTTTCATCTGATTCTATTCCCACTGCTGGCATTCCCCTCTCCCACAGGACAGCATGTTTGGTGGGAAAGCCGCTGACTGTACAAGACTCTGCTGAAGTGCTCCCGAGCAAGGTCACCAAAACCCAGTACGGTGCATTCTGTCTGCTGCCAGGAAAAGAACTGGAAGAGATGTGATACAACAAACTTTTCCCTGCCTTGTTATAAATAAACTCTATAAAATATCTACTCCAGTTAGAAAGTTATGGGAGAAAAAGGGGGAGATGGTAGAAAGATTTTTTTGGGTTGAAAGGAGTTTGAAAGTGGTGGGGTTTTTTTTTGTACAACAGAAAATCCACAGAATATAGAAAATATAGAAATAAAATCAAAAATGCAAAATCAAGTTAAGTCGGAAGTTTCATCTGATGATAAATATTGTTTGCGTAGATAAGATAAAAAATATGTATACGCATATTTGTTATTTTTGGCAAATTATTTTCCCACAAAAGCTACATCGCCAATCGCTTTCTATTTACTAATGCAGCATATTAACTCTTTCTATTTTTACAGTAGTTGTGTATCCAACTTTCACATCAGTAGCTGAGCTGGTTGAGCTCTTGACCCGTGTACTGACGCTTGAGTCCTCTGCAGGTTCGGGTTCGGGTCTCTCATAGCAAATAGGAAAACAGGATTTACTCAATGTCACTTTTACTTTTCGCTTCGGACTGTGTCCCGTCTGCTCACATGGACTAGGTTGACCTGTACTGCAGTCAGCCACCAGGGGGCAACCACGACGCTTTGGCTTCACTTTTGCAGAGCTGTCATGACATTCATCTGTATTTGCTTTTTACTGAGCAGCTTTCTGGTGTGACCAGGCAAAAACATGCAACAAAATGTTACCGTGCATTTTAGTTTCTCTTCTCTGTCCACAACAGTGACTACGGCCCGAAGAAAGACAACAGAAGCAACAGAAGAGACAAAGAACGAGTGGAATGCTTCAGAGGAGAAGCTGCTGCCAGGAGGACGTGACAGCGTCATGGCACGAGTGTCACCATTCAAGATCCGAATCGGTTCTGACCCATTTCACCTCCACTATTCCGGTTCTTTGTGTGTGTGTGTGTGTGTGTGTGTGTGTGTGTGTGTGTGTGTGTGTGTGTGTGTGTGTGTGTGTGTGTGTTGGGCACACTGAGGCCGTTCTGGGGAGGTGGAGGGAGAGACGGGTGGATTTCTGTTGTGATGGTATTAGCCTCTGTCAGGCTAAATGGGCTTTAATTGGGGGAGTGTTTGGTGCAACACAGGCGGGATTTTCCACACACACACACACACACACACACACACACACACCACACGACCACACACACACACACACACACACACACACACACACACGCGCACAGCACGCACACACACACACACACACACTCACTCACAGTCGTCTCCTTTCATCCAGAATAGGCTTCATCTGCTCTCCCTGTTTTTTTTAGTTTTCCCTCCTTCTTCTCTTCCTACTTTCCCTTCTCTCTATTTCTCTTCGGTTCTTTGTCCTCACAGGAACCTGCAACAATTTTAAATAACCACGAGCGGTCATATTAAGGGCACTGGATAAGTAGATGTGAATGAGAACGTGAGACAGACTAAATGTGTACGTGCATGTTTGAATGCTTGAGGCTGGATTTCCAGATTCCAGCGCTGCTTTATGAAGCTTTAGCTCAGGGAAGTTTTTTTACATTCCCTCAACAATTTACTTGAATAAGAAATGGGTGAGTGCAGACTTCCTCTCATGGCACAGATGAGTTACACACACTGAAGGATCGAACTGGTGGTGTCGCTTCAATGGACCCTGCTGTCTCCCACACGAAGACATGCAGGTTGATTGGAGACTCTAAATTGACTGTTGGTGTGAGTATGAATGGTTGTTTGTCTAGCAGCCTGTCCAGGGTGTACCCCGCCTCTAATCTGACGCCACCTGGGATTGGCTCCAGCCTCTCGAAAAGGATAAGCGGTGTGGATAAAGGACGGATGGATGTTTTCCGAGTTTTTATATCTACAGTTCAGGTTCGGAAGGCAATTTAAAACTACGTGTGAGGCAAAGGTAAGAATAAACCAAAGTTTTCAGTTGGTATAAGACAGGATGCACACAGTATAGACTCCTGTGTCGAAGTCAATATTCACATTGTCAGAGGTCAAATGTTTTAATTCAGTTTGTGAAGTAGAAAGATACAGTTGAGGTGTGATGATGAGCGTGTGTGGAGCAAAGCGTGTTCAGGTAACATGAGATGCTATTGTTGGTCTGATTTATCAACTCCTCAGGTGTACTGCACGTTTGACATGCTTATTTAAGGGCCAGGGGCCAATCCTGGGGGCCGTCGCAGCGCAGATCCAACAGGAGGTCACACGTCTGGATAGGACGTAACAACACATGTTTGCATCCATCCTGTTGTTGAGGTTCCTCTTAGTAAACTGTTGGAGAACCTTTTCTAAATCATGGATTTTAGTTTGACGAACCCTTGACCTTGTGTATAGTGCACACCCACCCGTCTCTCTTTCTCTCAGGGTGGTCAGTCTCCGGTCTGGACACTCATTAATGAGCTTTATTACACAGCAATTAAACACTGACAGGGCCACTAAACACACACACACACACACACACACACACACACACAATAATTCTAGGGAGAAGTTGGACGAGCAACTGATTCACAAATGTTTTTAGGGAGGTTATGAATTAACCTACACTAACCTACAATTTGAATTACTCTCAAAATACGGGAAAAACAGGGAAGTTATTCTAGAGGGATTTTTTTTAACTCTTCATAAAAATATACAAACATTCAGCAAAGAGTTTATATTTCCTGTATTTTTTTCATAAAGTCCAATGTAATTTTACATTCAAGGACATTTAGCAATCGAGTAATCCTGTGAAAACAAATCTATAATTTCCTGTTGTATTAATTCATGGATTGCAACTTTTATTTCATGGTTAATAGTTTTAATAAGGAATTTACTGTGTAAATCTCAGTTACATTTAATATAGGAAATCAACAAAAATCTCTAAAATAATACAGTTAACAGCTGAAATAACTTTTTTTTGACACTAAAAGAGTTCTCAGGCTCAGTCCTGATGTACAAGATTTGTATTTATTATCATCATCATCATCATCATCATGAGTTTAATCGTATATCAGTGTATTAATATAACCTATGTGTAAAACATACATTTATTTATTAGAAAAGTAAATGAGTAAATCCTATTACGTGTGTGTGTGTGTGTGTGTGTGTGTGTGTGTGTGTGTGTGTGTGTGTGTGTGTGTGTGTGTGTGTGTGTGTTCTGTGTTGGTCTATTCCGCTAAGCGCGTTCACTGCGCTGCCACGGTGACGCGCACGGCTATATCCTGTGACTGCAGTGTCCTGACTTCATTCACTCGGATCACACGACCACAGGGAGCGGACATCAGACTCCTCTGGGCTTTTTGGAGCCAATCTTTGTTCTGTTCTCGTTCTTTCGTGCCTCCCCCACCTGAAACTGCAAACTGGGAATTTCACGTGAAAGGATTTTTATAAATTCTGATGATTTGATGATACATTCGAAGATGCTGAGCTGCAGGACGCGCAGAGTGTGATTTTAAACGAGCCGCACTGAGGAGAACATGATGGATACTGCTGGATGTGTGAATGTAGAAGAAAAGTTTTCGTTCTTCCACCGGACACCTGTTCTTTAGAAGCCAAACCCAAGAGAAGCTGGACATCAACTTGACCTCGATCAGATTTGATGGTTTCATGAGCTTCATGCTCCAGACGACTTGTTTTCATATCCCTTTGATTTTCCTTTGATAAGAAACCTCTCCTCTCTGCGTGTGACTGCAGGAGCAGAGTCGTCTTCAATCTGCCTCGTCTTCATTTCACGCAGGAGTTTAAAGATCATTCAAGTCTTATAAGTTCCTGCTTCGCTCTTTTACTGACACTGTGGTGGTGGCCTGTTCTCCCGAGGGATGATTGTGGGCTCCCGAGGCCAGGGAGCGACAGCCCGGCTCCTGCAGTGGACCCCCGCCTCGTCCTGGTGCCTATGCAGCGGATCTGAGAGGAGATGAGAGCCGAGATTTTCCACCTCCTCGCCGGCTGCCTCTGCCTGTTACGCGCCGCTGCTGAGGTAAAGTAATGGAACAGAAACAAAACACTGAAGGCGGCACATGCAAAACAGATACAAGTCACGTCTGCGTAATTACGCACGTTTCCTCTTCCATTGGCGCAGTTTGGCATCAGCTCTATCCATTTATTGTGTGATAACACAGGGGCTGTAGCTGAGGTTGCTAATTAGTGATTAGTGACCCTTTTACGCACGAAGACCCAGTAATACATGGACTTTCTCCCCACAGGAGTCTCCTCTCCCCCGGGAGCTGTTGGAGCGGCTCTCCCGCAGCGACATCCGCAGCATCAGCGACCTCCAGCGGCTGCTCGAGTTAGACTCCGTAGGTAAATCGCTTCATTCTAATACAACTCTCTCACTGACCAGGGCTGGATTACTGAGCCTATACCGAGCAAAGGGGCGGAAGAACAATCAGTGTATAGGCTCTTAGTGTTTAATGGTAATCCACGAGCAGCACAATGAACACATACACACTCGGCTGTTCTTCCAAGTAAAGCCTATTGATGAAAATGTGTGTGTGAACTCAAATCTCAATTTTTGAACCAGAAGTTGCATGAAAACCCTCTTTGCATGTCATCAACAGCTGCCTGACAGAAGTCAAAGTAGTGCAGGTCGATGCAAAGTTACTTCAGACTCATGTGGTGGTCAGAGCTGCAGCCTCCCTCCCCGTCTGCTCCTTGACAAGACTCTGAATCGAGGTATTAGTTGCATCTGGTTCAGTGCACAGTGAGAGGATGCTGTCCGCTCATCTCATTACTGGAATGCCTCAGTGGATGTTGCCAGGAGACCAACAGCCCGTCTCTGCTCTTTACACCCTCCATGAACTCGGAGGTATCAGGCACTGCTAATCGTAATCTAAGAATGCGGCGTTGGATAAGACGTTTGATTTTATGCTTAAAATCCAGGTTATTGGGTATATTCCTCCGCTTCGGCTCAGCCTATCAAAACAGTTGTAATATAAGGTACTGGTGTAGCTTTTATAAGTTAAAATATTAACATGTTTGAGGTTTCTAGTCTTGTTTTTGTCGGGATGTCTGCATTAGAAACTGCACATGGTGTTGAGTTTTAAAGCTGTGAGCATGGAGGGTCTCATGAAGAGGGGGGGGGGGGCCTGAATACACTACAGTTGAAGGGGTGCTAGAAGGGCTAGATGGCCTCTACCCCTACATCACATAGAGAAATGGGACGACACTACCCCTTCAGGACAACGCACAAAACAAAACAAAGGAAGTGGAAGGGTTAAGAGGTGAATTGGGACAGGGCCCAGGTCCTTCTTCAAAAGAGCATGATGTTTATTTAGTAAATTATGGTCCCATTTAGAGTCAAATAGGCTTTGGGGGGTGTAAATACTGTGTGATTGACAGCCAGTACCATCCACTGGGTACAGGTGTAGGTGTGCGTGCATTGTCCTTGAGATCTCAGTCTCAATCAAGTCTCTTCAACAGAACATGTTTCCTTTTGTAAAAACATTTTTCCTCTGTTACATCTCGTTCCTCCTTTCCATGGCAACTGAAATATGTAAAAAAAAGAACAAACACACTTTTAAAAACACCCCAAGAGAAAATACAATAAACATTACACCAAAGTAAATTGGCTACAAGTCTAAACAACACCAGTGTTTTCCTTCGGTAAACAGAGCAGATGCCAGTTCTCATTATCCAGGTAATAAATCAGAGCAGATTGAATCAGTGAGATGAGACAGGAGCAAATAACTGCTGCATAAAACAGGATTAATTGCATCTGTGCCTTGAGTCAGACTCGACGTTTCTGCCAGGGAAACTTCTCCTCCGCTCTGAGCATCTCGTTGCCTGTGAAAAACACTTGATTCATTTTTTTAACGTCTGCTGCTCAGAGCGGTGCCACCATTAATCCTGGCATCATTGAGATGCAAATGTCGAGTGTGACGGCTCCCCGGCCCGGTGGGGGTCAAGTGGCTCACTTCATTATGCTGTTGTCATGCTGCCCATTATTGGTTTGAGAGCAGGGCTCGCTGGAAGGCTGCTGTGTCGCTATGTATAATTCATGCTCAAATTCCTGCGTGGCAGGGCGAGCGAGAGTCACACACACTGAAAGAGAGAGAGAGAGAGAGAGAGAGGGGAGATGTTGGAGGTGGAACTTTGTTGTGTTGCCGAAGCACATTGTGTGTACACAGGCAGGCGTGTGCGTGTGTGACTGCTTTCACACACATGGCAGTAAGAGAGATGGGCACACACACACACCACACACACACACACACACACACACACACAGACAACGTCTAAACAATAAGAGGGTGGTGTGGTATTCAAATCAAATTAAAAGAGTCCTGCCATAACCTCATTTACTGGATGTTGATTTTCCCCTGCAGTCCTACACACACACACACACACACACACACACACACACACACACACACGCTCAGACACAGCACACAGAGCTTCAACAGTAATGCAGGCGTTGTTCATGGCCATTCTCAGCCGATCTACATTCTGACCCTCACTTGTGGTCATGAGCTCTGGGTCATAACTAAAAGAACAACTTCATGGATACAGTTTTCTGTATGGGCTGGCGGTGCTCAGCCTTAAAGACAGGCTCAGGAGTTTGGACGTCCAGTGGGAGCTCAGAGTAGAGCTGCTGCTCCTTAATGTTGAAAGGGACCAGTTGAGTTGAATCGGCCATGTCCAACTGGGAGGAGACCCCGAGGTAGTCTCAGAACTCCCTGGGGGGATTATATACCCCATCAGGCCTCGGGACGCCTCGGGATCCCCCAACAGGCGATGGGAAGCGTAGCTGGAGAGAGGGATGTCTGGAACATCCTGCTTAGCCGGATGCAACCATGACCTGACCTCGGATCAGTGGAAGACAAAGGATGGATGGATGGATTTTCTATGGATTTTGTTTTGGGCATATAAAACATTAAGTTGAAGAAAGACACTAAGAACAATAGAATATTCTCTTCAGGCTGAACTTGCCAATATGCACAGAGTACGACTTCTGAGTCTTGACCTTAGACTAACATCTCTGTCTGGTTGTGTGGATTTCTGTGATGTAGAATCAAACATTCACATGTGAAAAAACTCAACAGACAGAATCCAATAATAGGTGAACTCACAATAAAGCTCCGTCCGATTCTCCAAACAAAGAAGCTCAGACAGAAGCTCAGTCTGTATCTGAAGTCCCTTAAATCAGCGTCTTTGCTTTTCGAAAGAGATTTAACTTCTGGACCAAGAAAACAACATTGTCTCCGCCCCAGAGTTGTGCGGACCTCGGGGTGAACTCCCGCTGCACGTATTCCTTTCTTTATGTGTACTAGATTTAAATTGTATCTGATACGCACACTAACACATAGAAGCCCTGTAACTCAGTTAGAGTAACGAGGTTAGGCTGCTAGTCTGATGAGGGGAGACTTGAAAGACGTCTGTCACAAACAACTTACTGCAGCATGTGAACGTTTTTCTCTTTTCACTTTCTTTGTTGTTGGTTTAGTCATCAAGATATTTCACTCTTGAAAATCAGGTTCTTGATGTTGATAGTGTAGATAAGAGGAGTTTAAACGTTTAATGTGACCCCCTGACCTTCTTTTAGACTAAATTAGATTAAATAAATCAGTCTAATGAAGAAATAGCCAAGTGTTTTTTTCCCCCATGGCCGGTGTCGGTGTGTTTGACTGAAGGATCTGGGAATATTTGTGAATGGTGATGTTAACAGTGAGATTGTGTGTGTGTGACCTCTGAATGTGTGTGTTGTTTTGTCTCCGTCCAGAGAACGAGGTGATCGAGGAGACCAAACACATCTACCACAAGGACTTCTCCCACAGCTTCCTCGAGCTGAAGAGTGCACACACGCACACCAGACACAGGCGGAGCACTGGTAAGACACACACACACAAACACACACAACACATGTGCATACACAAAGACACACACAAACACACAAAGCAAATCTCAGAAGCTGGCGCACAGTGGATAAATGAACACAAAAGCCTCCACCATGACAACACATTTTCACATATTCACTTGTATACTTCTGTGTGAATTGTACCTGATTATCTATCTGTCAAAATCAGTCCCCTAAATGTGCCTGAGTTTGTTTTCATCAAGATCTATGAATTATTTCCTGGCAAATAAATGTCAACACCGCCCTATAGCACAATGTTAAAGGAGGACATAACCTTCTTGGTCACGTTTTCTCCCCGCCACGTTTCTATAACCTGTGACCGCTGTGTTCCCCTCCAGTGGTGGAAGAGGCCTCGCCAGCGGGCTGCAAAGTGCGGACGACGATCTATGAGATCCCCCGGAGCCAGGTGGACCCCACCTCGGCCAACTTCATCATCTGGCCGCCCTGCGTGGAGGTGAAACGCTGCACCGGCTGCTGCAACACCAGCAACATGCGGTGTCAGGCAGCTCGCAAGCACCACCGCACGGTCAAGGTACAGAAATCTGTGTGTCCGCTCTACAGACATTTGGAAAAACACCTTTTGTTATTTGTGTTTAAGTGGCTCCGACCCCGAAAACAAACACTTAATTAATGAATAATGGCATGTAAACACACACAGCTACTTACTGGACGTACACTACACACCTGCCAAAAACAATTACTGCCGCTAGCTTAGCCATTGTGTCGGTGTTTGTGTGTGTGATTGTGTGTGTGTGTGTGTGTGTGCTGCTGACTGAGAGTCTGGCAGCGAGTCGATCAAGAGCATAATAGCTTCCTTTTGATCTCTGCCAAAGCTGCGAATAAGACTCACTAAACCCAACTGGTTCACAGTCACACCCTGCCAACTGGACTCAGACCCAAGGTGTGTGTGTGTGTGTGTGTGTGTGTGTGTGTGTGTGTGTGTGTGTGTGTGTGTGTGTGTGTGTGTGTGTGTGTGTGTGTGTGTGTGTGTGTGTGTGTGTGTGTGTGTGTGTGTGTGTGTGTGTGTGTGTGTGTGTGTGTGTGTGTCTGTGTCTGTGTCTGTGTATGGATTCACTATCAGTGTCACAAGTGCTTCGCCCAGTCTAATCTTTCTGTAACTGCAGTAATAGAGCTGCGGCAAACAAAGAGCCGTTCACCTGTTTATTCAAACAGTGGGAAATAAAAGATGGAGAAATGAGAACAGGTGTTTGTGTGTAGCGGGACGTTGAGAGGAAGGGGAGGAAGAGGAGCAGATTAGATTCCCTGTGCTCTGGCCTGATGAGACACATGCTAAGATGAAAGCACTCGTCCTTTGTCTGCTCAGAGGAAATCAAAACTAAAGACACTCACATGTGCGGAGATCCAGCGCTCAGAGGGTCACGGCTGCAAGATGGACTCGCACGCGGCCGGAGGGGATGTGGCAGAGCGGAGGTTTAGCTGCTGTGGGTCCATATGTGAGACAGAGAGAAAGATAACATTGGCTCTGCGATCGTATCAGACTTGTTTAGGATCTTGGTTTATCAGTGTTAATATGTATCAGCAAGTATGTTTTATAAAATCTGTAGTGTTGCCTGGATTATACTTTTATGTTAATGACAAGGTAAAGTTCAAGTTTGTGCAGAATGGTAATATTGTTCATGGTTAATGTACAAATGTAGAAACACGACAGGCCAAGATCTTTTGAATTTTAAGTCCAGTCTAAATTATTTTAACTTTTCGTAACCGACAATCTAAGAGCGTACATGAGGTGAGATCTGAAAGAAAAGCAAAACGTGAGCTTCTGTCTCCTTCTCTTCAGATAATCACACACTGTCGTCCCTGTTTGAATAATTATTGCATCTCCTCTGTTTCTATCAAAGTCGTTTTGCTCCCACCTTCGAGTGCAGCTGTGGGAAAAAGTTAAAACTATCAGATTATAGGTGTCAGAACTTATCCTCTTAGCACTGATGGGTGCCTCACCTGAGCTGAACCTCCTCGGCTGCTTTGTTTTTCAGTCTCCGCTCATCGGAGTCTGTTCAGACTTGAAGCAGAGATGTTGTGCAATCACACTTGGATCTCCCCTCCTTTGCTTCCTTGACTGGGATGTGAGAGCATGGAGTTTGTATGTTCATGCTGATGAGTTTCTGTCAAAATATCAAAGACACATGCAGACTGTCCAATCAGTTGTCAGTTTATTAGGTTCACCACACTACACCTCATGCAGGGTATTCCAACAGTCCTGTAACGAATCCTCCCTTCATGAAGACTGAAGTGTTCAGTTGAATGATTTTGTTTCTGAATGTTAAGACATTTAAGAGGATTTAAGAGAAGAGGTTAATAAGAAGTTGCTGATATGCTGCAATCAATACCTTAAAATCAATATCTTAAGTTCAGGGTGCATTCATGGATTCTATCAGCCATAGATATCGAATTAGCATTTCAACATTTCCAGAAAACGCTGCACTTTCAATTGTGGTTTTTTAAAATATTTTAGTTTCCTCCATCTGACTCCCCCCCCCTCTCTCTCAGGTAGCAAAGGTGGAGTACGTGCGGAAGAGGCCGAAGTTGAGGGAGGTGCAGGTGAAGCTGGAGGATCATCTGGACTGTATGTGCACCAACAAACGCCACATCAGCCCAAACTCAGACACAGACAACGGTGAGTGCACAGCTGTGTGTGTGTGTGTGTGTGTGTGTGTGTGTGTGTGTGTGTGTGTGTGTGTGTGTCGGCTCATTTCACATGTGAAGGTTGTTCCTGTCTGAATGTGTCTACTGACACCAGAAGAGCTGATAAGATATTTGAGGTATTTACTGTGTTTTTCCTCTTTGCCTCAATTAGTCCTCCCTCAGGGCGCCACCCCCTCACACACACACACCACACACACACACACCCTCACACACACTAACACACCACACACACACACACACACACACACACACACACACACACACACACACACACACACACACACACATACATTCCCAAACCCCACTCCTTATTATTCAACTCTCTCTCGTGGACTACATCCAACAACCGGCTGCAGAATTTATAAAATGCTTGTTCCCAGTTCGTAAAACCACACTGAGTGAAGTTGGGTTCATAAATTGTTTTGTGTGTGTTTGTTAATGTTTGTGTTTCCCAGGACGCAGACATGTACATTAATTTGAATCTGTGACCTAAAATACGAGCCAGTTTACTCACTCAATGATCCGTTATTAGCATTATTCATTATTTTTAGATGATCTCTTAGCACCCATCAGTGCTAAGAGATCTAAAAACACCATTAACTGATCACTTCATTACCTCATGTGCACAAAGAGAAAAAGTATCGACTAGAATGAGACTCGGTAGAGTGCAAATCCCTCTTATGAATCCACATTTAAATCCACTAGATCCAGAAATCTCTCGATGTAGATCCATCCAGTTGCACACACTCCATCCAAGTGTTGGAAAATGCTCTCTCACAACGTCGCAGTGGAAAAAGATCCTGGATCCAAACCAAATGTAACGGATTATTTCCTGACCCACATCCCTCCACCAAGTTTCATGCTAATCCTAAAAGACAAACAGAGCGGAGGTAATCGATTACGAAGTAGCCACGTCGAGGTCACATCGCTGAAAACACTCAGTTCCTTTGGTTTTGATTGTCATTGAGGCAAACTGCATGAAATTGGGAATATGTAGCTCAACACTTTATAAGAAAGGGAAATCCCAATTTATTGAATGAATGCTAGGTTGTCTATTTCTTTCCTGTCTATCATCAACACCCCCATTAGAGTTTTTCCTTGACCCAGCTGAGTGAATAGAGATGACTTCATCCCCCTGCTCTTTCTTTCAACAGGCATCAGGTGAAGAGAGACGGACGAATGAAGGAGTGGAGAAGAGAAAAATGGACGCCGGCCTGAAGCAGAAAACAAAGACAAGCACCTTTTGCCTCTAACATCTTCACCACCTGGCAGCAGGGGACTGAACCATTCGATGGAATATATCCTGATCTTTCTGGAGGTTTGATGGAGAAACTCTGAACCTCAACTCGACCTGACAGGAGAAAACTGAGAGCATCAATCTGTCTCACACAGGAATGAATCACAAACACGGAGAGAGGGTTTTCCTCGCTCTGATTCCTCGACGGAGAGAGGAAGAGATTAGAAACTGGGAACGCGGAGCGACGCAGCAGAAGAGAGGTGGATTCTGGGATACCGGAGGACTTAATGTCTGCGTCTTGAGTATAAACCGCTCAGTGACTGGGATTATAAACTGGGTGGAATCCTTTTTCTAGAAACAGTGACTGGGATTACATTTTGTACTCAAAGATTTACAAAACACACACACACGCATATACACACAATATATCCTCTTATTTTTATAACCTCTGATTTTCTATGGCTGTCTGTTCTATTTAGTAATGTTATCACATGATGGAGGGACACAGATCCTCCTCACATGTTACTGATACTAATAAACTATTTATATGAAAACACAAATCGGAGTATTGAGCGTTAAAAAAAAAAAAAACATTTCGCGAAACAGCTTTGTCATAAAAGGCTTGTGTGACTGACGGATTTAAGAATTAATTTAAAACGGAAGGAAGAGAAACTGAACTGCTGTGTGTGTGTGTGTGTGTGTGTGTGTGTGTGTGAGAGATAGAGATAGAGAGATTATCTGCAGGATCATAATACTGAAGCTAAAACCCCTGTGAATTTCTAATTGAGAACAACACACGTATAAAACCGGACTAAAGTTTCAGACGTGCAGTAACTGACGACAGGTGATTTCGTCTCAAAGTTTCAGACTCACTGTTGTTATTTCAAACTCGTGTGGAGGAAATGACAAAAGGCCTCGGTTTAATTGGAAGGGAAATGTTTTCAGAGGCGACCTCATCCCGTGACCTCATATCAAAACACGACACATCTGTCAGCCGCTCATTTAGTGTCCACTCATTAGCTCTCTTGCTTTCATACAGAAAAAAACTCTCGCGCTTCTACGAGACCAGGTCAAATTTAATAAAAACAAATCTAAAATGATAAATAAAACCAAACCTAACTACGGTAATTCAACACTCAATAACAGTTTCAGTGCTTAACACAACAAAATCCTCCAAACGGATGTGCTTGTCCACACGGTGCTTTCATATGTTTTTCCCGTGTGTCGCCAGGCGCTTCGCTAAGTTTCCCGTGTTCCTTCTTCTTCTTCTCTTGTTTATTGGCGGGTGACACAACAACACAACAAGGTGCAGACCGCCACCAGCTCTACAAGATTGTCTAGTGTTCAAACATTCGCTGCTCGCCCCGGGGTCGGAATCCTTTCACGTGAAACGCAGCCACACTTTGAGGTTGGAGGCCAGTCTTACTTGCTGCCAGAGCCATGTAGCTAAAAATGCAGAGGCGCCCGTGTTGTGATTCGGTCCGGTTGATGCCGGCCATGTAGGAACCGGTGCCTGATTTGCACTGGATTCCGGTGCCCAACACAATCTTGTGAAGCTCTTGGTTTTAGCTGCCAAATGTGGGGCGTCCCTGGAAGTATCTGTCTGAACACCGAGAGAGAGGAGCTCCCTTTACCGCAGTCTTTTGGCTTTTTAACTTCGCAGAACTTTTATATTCTCAGAAAAGGAGACAACTCAAAAACCCTCACTTCTCCTTTTAATTTTGATCCAGATTCGAAGAAACGGGCAGATCCAGGGATTTCTTTTCACATTCTTCAACATGGCAACAGTTCGGTTATAAAGTGGTTTTATGGTTGAGGTTATGAAATGCAGTGGCCTAATGATTTCTAATGACTCTATAACCTGAAGCAGAGGATGATTAGCAGTGGTTTAAAAAAAAACCGTCTCAATAAAACGTCAACTGCATTTTTCACTTCACACAGAACAACGAGTCTCCTCAGTAAAGTCTTACGGAACTGTATCTACCAGACAAACACAAATAACAGATGCAACAGACCATAAACCCATTGGCCTTCGTGCAGAGCTTTCGACTGCATCTCATTGGCTCCATCCGATGTCACATGCTCAGGTGTCTTTAACGTCCGGGTGCATTCGCCAACATAAACTTGTCCGATTGTAAAATGTTTGCAAAAAAACTGCTTTGTTTCATTCTGCAAGAGTAAAATGTGGATTTACGTAACAACAACACTGGTTTTGGGGGAAAGCAGCCAATCAGTAAACAGCTAAATAAAGAGAGGACTGTGTTTGCTTCTCTCGGTGGTGAAGACATGATGGCTTTTCTTCCTGTCGTCCGAACCTGAAGCCACGGAGCCGAACCTCGTAGCCACGAGTCGGTTCCATCCCCTGCTGGCATCCCACGAACCTGCTGTTTAGACTATTACGCTGCGGTCGCGGCCTCAAGCGGCTCTGTGTGTTTCAGACGTTAAACACTTATTGGGACATGCTTCGACAGGCGACTGGGCGCGTAACAAGCTGCGGACAAAACAAATGTTTGTTGGTTGTGGCGTGGAAAGGGCAGACGAGGCAGACAGTCGGGTGACTTGGTGCAGGCTTGAGGTGGCTTTGCATAACTGGCGTGTTGCTCTTGGAGGAGCTGGTGTAAACCATGTCGGAGACGTCGGCCAACGCTAAAACCAGCGTGGGGAGTTTTTTCAAATTACATAAATTTCATAATTGCGTGAGCTGCACAAAGACAACACTGTGTCCGAAGACTCTGGTTTTGGGTTCCGTCTGTGAAATCTGCAGAAGAAAGAGAAACGCTGCAGTTTCGTCAGGATTCAGCAAAAATAACCAACATGTGCATTTGTAAAAGGGGAAAGAATCGTGTGGGAGTAAAGCACCGGGAGCGTTTGTTGGAGGGGGAACAAAGAGAGGAGACAGATGGGGATAAGACTGTGTAACAGGGACTGAAAGGTGAGAGGGAGGAAATGAAAACAGACAGGATGGTAGCGTGTGTGTGTGTGTGTGTGTGTGTGTGTTGTGTGTGTGGTGTGTGTGTGCAGATGAGACACAATGAAAGTGTGTCTTCGTGTGTGGGAGTGGATAAAAGTGTGTGTGTGTGTGTGTGTGTGTGTGTGTGTGTGTGTGTCTGTGTGTGTGTGTTGTGAAACCGAGCCTCCATCTTTCTCTAAAGCTCAGTTAAGCAGATTAACAACATGCTTGCTAAAATGCTGAACGCTCCACAGGTCAAATACAACCTGATGGAAGCTGGTGGAAAGACCGACGACAGATCTCAGATCAGATTACCAAACCTCGGGATTCCTGCACTCCTGCGATGGAGAAGCCGAAGGTTTCCCTGATTCTGGGTCAGTGGTTTTCAGTGGTTTAAACACCTCCAGGTCCTGTTGTTGCTGATTTGGTGTCAGGATCCAGTCCCCTGCCGCTGTGGGTCTGTCCAACACAAACCAGACGACGGCCGCTCACCACAACAAAGACACTATGATTCCAACATTGTGCTTTGGGAGTGATCCCCCCCCCCCCCCCATTACCCTCATTCTGGAACTTTGCACTTTTCATTTGAAGAAGTGGAAGCCAGACTGGTCTCTTCGGAAAGATTGTTTTCAGCATTTGATCAACTGCATAAAACAGATTTTTTTTTATTATCACACTGATGTATGTTCTGCTGTTTAGTGTTTCTGGTAACTTTGGTTTTAATTAGTTATTTGATGTAATAAAAAGAGGTGAAACATCATGATTGACAGCTGAGACTAGGACACAGCTGCCTTGTCCTGGCTCTCGACTTCCGACCGTTTAGCTTTAGGCCTTCTGTTGCTTTGTCGACTAGAGTTTGTTGAAGCTACTAGCTAGCTGTGGGCTAACGTTATGCGCAGCCAGAGACACGTAGAGCGTTCAATTGAATGGCTACTAGACACGTAAGTTGATGTTGCGTTGTGTTTCAATAGGAGGCACCAGGTTTCGGTACTATCGGTACATCCGAGACACACACTGGTTGGACGTTGGTACCATCGATCACTTCTGTGCAGCCTCTGGCGACAAATGACGTCACCAGTGCAAGATGGCAGCTCCCGTATCTGGGACATTTTGGCTTAAGGAAGTGGAAGAGGAAGTGCAGACCTGTCATCCATCTTTATCGACAGTCTATTTGTAACACCGATCACAGTTGTCAGCATAATGCAACACACCATGAGCTAATGTACACATTGTGTAATATTCATTGTGTTTATGGATCTGTTAGTGAAAAACTGGCTTCAGTGTAGTGTCCCTGCACTGAGGAGATCTTTTTCCAGAACCCTGTGGAGTTGTGTGTCTGGTCCCCGCAGAAGCCGGGTGGCCCTGAAACAAGGGGATCTGTGGAGTAGGAGAACTTGGACAAAGACGTGATGTAACTGTGGTGGTCAGAGAGAAATTGTCTTTTGGCAAAGGACAACAGAGACAGACCAGAGTGCAGCACATTTAATTTAAGGTTCTTTCTCTCTTCTGATTTCCTCCCTTCATTTTCATTGTGTCACACAGAGCTGCGGAACGAACGCTCGTCCGACCAGGCGTCCACCTCCTCGTCGGACGCGGCTGCAGCAGGGACGCAGACCGTGGAGGTTTGGCATCGCTGCCGGAGGATTTACTGCTGCGTGGGCAAGGCTGATGTTTTGCTGCTGGGTCCAGTGATGCAGACTCTTCTTGTCCCGAGAAAGAAAAGAAAGGAAGAGAGAACGAGGAAAATAGGAGGTAGAAAAGGCATTTGTGTAATAACCTGTTTTCCCATGATGCTAATTTTCAGCTGGTGTCCACATGTTTGTAATAAAGATCAGCGCTCTCTCTGTTTTGTGTTGTTGTCTTGTCACCCTCCAGGTTTAAACTTTCTTTCTGCGCAGCGGAACAAATCCATTTGTACTTGTTAGTCAGAACCATTTCCTCTTCCTGTGTGTCTCCTCCTTCCTGTTCTGCTCCTTCAGGGCTGCCGGCTGCCACCAGAACCAGGCTCCTGTCAGGAAATCTTTGAGTCATCCAGTAAATATTCATTTATTTTCCACCCTGCAGTTCAGGTGGAACAGCGGGTTATCCATTAATTGTCGGGTTCGGTGTTTAATCCCGAGCTCAGCAGTTGATGTGTCTCAGTTGGAAGCCCAGTGATCTGCATGGTTGTGTTAGTAACTAAGTGTGAAGCATTTTGTCCCAGTGAGGCTTGAAAACACAACATGAACCCGCGGTTACCAGATCACTGATCCCAGGTCTCAGGAGAAAAACAGCCACAGCAAATTGTTGTTGAATTATAATGGGCATAGTAGTTACGTGACAGGAAGTAAAAAAGCTCACACAACGATGGAGTCGAATGAAATTATGGGGAAAAGTAAAACCGGCAGAATAAAAGCATAGAATCTAGTAGAAGTTCCTTTAAATGTTCTGGCTGGTTCAATGATTACAACGTGTTTTACTGTTATGTTGCTTCACATTTTTCCTGTTGTGAGTTCAACTCTCAAACAAAAAATGAGTTTACCCGAAGTTTTCCTTTCACACATGCACAACCCAGCGGGAGGTTTTCAACACAGACGCGTTCACAACAGCATCAAATCCTCCACATTATCCTGGCGAGAGGTGGAGCAGGTTGGTGCAGCAGACAGGAAGTGACGTGTTGACGCCGCTGCAGAGATCATGTGATCATGTTTACATCACCGCAAACTCTCTTGGCCTCTTCGTCTGTGTCTTCTACGTGTGTGACGCCGCTTTTTCATTTGTTTTCTTTGTGTTTTTTTTTTATTTAAAGAGACAGGAGCTAGAACCAAGTGTTTCAGACAGAGGCTGAATAGAGGAGCTGCAGCAATGGAGTCTGAGGAAAGTGAACGTCAGAGCACGAAACTCCAGTTAAAATTATTAATCGGACTATAAGCACTTTTCAGTTAAACGTTTTTTTGCGATTTTGACTTTCTAGAAGCCGTCGGACTTCCTGCAGGTCTCCATGACGGCTGCTCCATCGAGATCAACAATCCCCCCCCCCCAAACAACCAATCTACCTCACAACTCCAGCTCCTCAGTTCTCTGCTTGACTTCAGAGCAGCTCTTTAAAGTCATAAGCCTCTTCCACTCGCACACAAACACAACAAAATAAAAAAAGCTGTCCTGCTGTCAGCCACTCCAAATCACTCAACAAAATAGAACCCCCCCCCCCCTCCTCGTCCCCCTCCGTCGTCGTCTCCATCCCCTGCAGCTCCGCCATTGTCTTTGGCTGGGCCGAGCGAAAGGCCTCGCCGCTGCCGCGAGGGGAGAAGCAGCGGTGACATGAAAACAGAGCGGGGGAATGAGCTCGGGGGGGGGGGGGGGGTTAAGTGCTTTTTGATGTACTCACTGGAGGAGGGAGCTGGATTGTTAAAGGATTAAGGTGTGTGTGGCGTTTCCCGGCTCGTATAACCAAACACCGTCTGCGTTCCGGCTGGGAGAACGTCTTCGGCCTCCACGGACCCGACGAGCCGCGACTCTCCTCGAACCTACGTGCGTGGAGATTAAACCCGATGTCACATGTAGCTGTGAGCAGAGTCTGTCGATCGTGGTTATTTTTATGTGACTCGTGTTCTCTCGCACTTTAATCCCCCCCCGGCCGCTGTGTTCTCATTTACCGCTGAGCCATTAAGAGCCATTGTGATGACAGTGGATTAATATTACTGTACATGCGAGACCTGCAGCTCTCTTCATGCCTTTTGTATGCAGCACATGCATGAATATTTAAGTACTGCACACTGTGGATACTCCATCATAGTATATTTAACATGCTATTTACCTAAATAAGCGTTATTTAGGGTTTTCTTGCACGGAAATCTGAGTTCAAATGAACGGATCTGTCCAAAATAAACATTCACTGCTGAAACAAGAGCAGGGGTGTTGCAAATCGCGCAGTTGCCTGGGGGCCCCAAGCTGAGGCCCCCCCGAGAACAGCTGATTACATTAGTCCACGGCAGCAACAAGCTTGCGCCAACCCCCTTAAATTCAATGACACCGCGGTAGGAAATCCCCTAACGAGGCGCCGTGCTGCTAACTTCCTGCAAAAAGCATCATAACGTGAGAGGTTTGGTTAAAAACTAAAACAAAAACCTAATTTTCCAGACATTTTCCAGAGTTTAAATCTTTAACAGCCGTCACCAGGGTGTTGGAATAAGAGCCTGGTTGAGAAGCACAGAGAAGAACCCTGATGATTGTGTAAAGAGCATTCAGAGCTTTTCATTGGCTCTCTTGTGCGTCTTGTGTTGAGGTGCCACCATCGTCGGGCTCTTTCTTCACTCGTGTATTGAGCTCATTTGAATTATAGGCCTCTTTGAGTAGAACTCATGTCAGCGCTGAGAAAAGAGGGAGAGGCATCAAGGGGCTGCAGGAGGGGAGCGGGGGGGGGGGGGGGGGGGGGGGGGCTTATGAGGAGGTGAATGTGGAAGAAAGAGTCCACAGCGTCCACTGAGCAGATAGTAAATCTGCTTTTATTATTGACTGAGCTTTAGGAGGCACATGCTTCAGGGACTTGTTCAGGGGAAGGGATTCAAACCATCCGGCACTCTGACAGTTGGATGATTTGAACACTAACAGGCAAATTAATAATTTTTCTTCTTTGTCCAATTTACACCGTAAATCTCACCGGACGCCGAGATGGCAACAAGAGTTGATTCAAAAAGACACACGTCGGTATTTTCAACACTTTCAAAAGCTCGAGAAGAGGAAGAGCAACGCGCTCCACGCTGCAGCGCTCGTGTTTGGAAGACACGCAACCAACATAAAAGAAATAAATGACCATCACATGACAAAGCCGATAAATGTGCTTCATTCAAGGCTGCATAAAGGGAGGTCTGGCCTCAGGGAGGAAGCCACGCAGTGACCCAACCAACACCACAATGACTTCCCTCTTTATCACCGTCACCATTACGTAAACCGTCCCGGTCTGAATACACAATGCACAGGACTTCTCTCCTAAAAGTTAGAGGAAAGTTTGTCGCTTTCAGTGTTAAAATTCCACTGATTGACTCCCGCATTTCAGAATAAAAAGAAACGAGTGGAGGCAAAACTGGAAGAATACAAATATCTCAGGAGGAAAAAGAGGTTTCACACACGAAGAAGACGCAGACGAAGATGTGGACTTGGACTGAGACAGACTTCGAGAGCTTTCGGCAAGAAAGTCTGACGTCACTGTCGATATGTGATTATCTGCAGCTGAGTTTACACGTCATGCCCCCCCCCCCCCCCCCTCACTTGCATGACATCTAACTGTTGCTGTGAACGCGTCTGACCCGGACAATCTCCTGCTGGGTTTGCAACTTTACAGACACTTTCAACAGTTCGTGCCAGAAAAGAGCTTGAGTGGTTTGTGTTAACTTTGTGAAGACAGTCAATAAAGCTGCTAAACATCGTATCATCAGCATCGCAATTGTCCACGTGTTAGCACGATGACATTAGCATTTAGCTCAAAGGGCCTAAATCAGTTATTTGGTCGAGCACGTGCATCGGTCGGATCTCAATACTCCGCAGACGCTGGTTCCAGATATTTTGGCTTCAGGGAGGAAGTGGAGCTGCGTCGTCCATCTTTAAATGCTCTGTCCTACAGTTTCCCTTAGTCTTGTTACGAACTGAACATAACGAGCTGCAAATTGATGAGGGGAAACGTCGCAGACAGAAAACGAGAAGCACCAGCAGGAAACATGTGAGTTCTGTGGAGCCACCGGCCCCTGCATCAATCAGCCGGACCTCTTCCCCCCTCGGTGAAGAAAGGAACAGCTGCTCTCCTGCCTCCACAGGAGCGGGACAGTTAATAAGAAGGAGACAAAATGATCCGAGGTGATTCACAGATCTTTCTCCTGCATCCACATCGCGCCTTTTGCTCGTGACCTTTGACTCACAACCTCCTGACCTCAGCTTTGTCCGGCCGTCAGGTGCCAGCTTGCCTTCCACAGGGATCCAGATTCCTTCAAGATGCTCTCACCCGAGGGGGTTTGGGTCTCTGCAGGACAAAGAGAGAGAAATCACCAATCACACACACACACACACACACACACACACACACACACACACACACACACACACACACACACACACACACACACACACACACACACACACACACACACACACACACACGTTTTTCTACTTGTGCATGTTTTTTATTACTTGTCCTTCAATCTAATTCCACATTTCATTCCTGGCAGGAGCGTTTCAGACGTGCTTCAGACTAAGACATCAAACCATTCGAAGGAGGAACATGAAGTCGTTCAGCCTCCCTCTCTTCAAACCTCCTCTTTGATTTGTAACATCTTGTCGGCCGCTCCTCGCCGAGATCAAAGTGGAACCACTTCCACGCGGAGATATCGCTCTTCACGGACGTTCTGCAGGTCCCGTCACAAATCATATTTGCCCACTGGCTCTGCCACGGCTGTCCTCCTCAGCAGGAACTCATATCGCTCTCCCCTCCTGCTCTTCATCCCTCTCTCAATGCGCCACATAATAACAGCATCAAAACTCAAATCCAGGGATTGAGGCGAGGGAATCACCCCCGACTTCAAAAACAAGAGGTTTCCATCTTGGCAGCGGTGGAATTCTGTTTTGTTTTCATGTTGGCACAGTCCCAGTGCTCTCCTCTCTCTCTCTCTCTCTCTCTCTCTCTCTCTCTCTCTCCTCTCTCTCCTCTCTCTCCTCTCTCTCTTATAAAGTGTGTTCATGGCTGCAGGGTGTAAAGTCAGGGATGTTTACAACCTGATTCAGGCCCATGTGACAATTCATGAATAAACAAAACACAACCCATGATAGCAAATACATTTACACTGCAAGAAAAATTATGCTTAAATGAGACAATTGATGATTGACAGACCACTAACGTCGCCATGTTCATAAATGAAATGAAGACGCATTAAAGCCGTGTTTAAATTCTTCAAATGACGATCACACAGAATGTGAGTTTCATGATTCTGACATAGTTTGTTTTATCCTGTGTTGACGGCCAATTTCTCACCCAATGAGATTATATACAAAGACGCAAACAGAGGGAAATTTCAAGTATCTCGGTTTGTTGGAAAAGCGAATGTTTTGTTCTGTGTGTTTTGCTTCTGACGCACTCTCTCTGAATTTCATATAGAAAGAAGTGGTTTTAAATTGTGCTGAATCTGGAGTGGATGCAACCTGAAGTGGAACCTGCGGTGAAATCCAGGTTTTCACACCTTGTCATGGATTCTTTCCTCCAGTTTGGTTTTTTGATTTGTGTCTCTGGTTATTTCTACTGTGAGTTTATCACTTCCTGTTTTATTTTGTGGTCACCTGCGTTTCAGAATACTTCACTTCCTGTCTTTGTCGGCCTTCCCGCCGCACCTCGGCTACTTTCACCTGTGTCTCGTTAACTTTGTGTCTTTATGTTTTTCAGCCTGTGTGGTTTTTGGATACCTCTTCCTGACTTGACTGCAAAGATTTACTTATATGGTAACGTGCTGCCCTCGACCCAGCGGTAACATCAGCCGGACTTTATGAGGTTTTCCCGCAGAACTGACAGCTCTTCATCTTCACCTCTCCATCATCTTCTCTTTCTTCTCTCATCCTCATATCTTCTTCTCCTCCCTGCTAAATTTATCTCCCCTTTAATTCCCCTCTCATCTCCGCTCCACGTCTCCGCTCTCTAACATCTGTTGCTGTTTTATGGCTGCCCTGACAATTTGAATTTATTGAGGCCATAATTTTCTTTGTACATTAGAGGA
The DNA here is from genome assembly GCA_006182925.3 of Reinhardtius hippoglossoides. Lineage (NCBI taxonomy): Eukaryota > Metazoa > Chordata > Actinopteri > Pleuronectiformes > Pleuronectidae > Reinhardtius > Reinhardtius hippoglossoides. The sequence goes on along the minus strand of CM031671.1, from coordinate 25,404,826 downwards.
AAAAGAAATTCTACCTCGTACCTCTTGTAAGTTGATTTAGGCCCGAGAACCGAAAGTTCAACTGCTCATACGACGAGTGTTTGATGCTGTTTTCCATCCTGATGTTCTCCTGAAATTCTGAAGACGTGAACAAGGCCCAAATTCTGCAGAAGAATTTATACGTCACGTTCTGCCGGAGATTTTTAAAACTCTAGAAAATGCCCTGACCCAATTTTCCAGACATTTTCAATCCCTACTTCCTCAATTTAAATGTAGTAATGCAGTTACTATATACAAACTAAACTGATACACATTTACACCCACTCATAGATTTCACTCTCCAATATGTGCCTGGTTTGAATTATTCTCTGCAAATTGGTAAAAATATATATTTTTTAAATGCCTTATCTTGCAATCTTAAATCACGTTAATCATTCCAGAATTTTCTGTAATCCTGTTGACAAAAAAAATTAAAAATAACTTGATTTCTGACTATAAACATTTTGAATTGGTGTCTTCGGGGGGGAAAAAAAACATGGAAGTCAAGGTTTCGTCCCTTTTTCTCATTTTCACACTTGGTCGAACAAAAGGAATTATGGGTATTACTTTGCGTAAACCACGTCAAACAACAATACAAACAGACGAGAGCCTGTGTTGTCACATCAACACACAATCGACCGCTCTGACAACCTCCTGCTCTTCTTTCCTCCTTCAGACGTCCGTTCCTTCCAGGAGGTTGAAACAAGAACAATACAAGTGGAGTTTGCGATCGCGTCTTCACCTGTTGACAAAACAGCTCAGAGAAAGTAACATCCTGCCAAGACTTGTGGTTTCCACCTCCTCCCACCTTCATCTCCCTCGGCAAACATCTCTCATCCCTCGCTAATGGAGCCGCGCTCGATTCGCTTTGAGGCTTAAGTGAACTTGTCAAAGTCAGACGCGTTTCCCGAAGATAAAAAGGAGCCTTGGTGGTCTGAGAGGTGACGGGGGGGGGGGGGGGGGGGGGGGGATGAAGAAAGGGAAGAGGAGACAGAGACTTTTCTTTATTCTCCCTGATTCTTGATGCAATGAAGCTGCTTTCAGACCTGCACTGAACCACAGAGGCTGTATTTGTAAGAATGCAAATATCTGAGTCAGCTGCTGCAGACAAACTCCGGATGATTGATCTGCCGCCCCCGGTAAAGACTCCAGAGAATGTCGGAGTGAGCCAGTGAGTGACGACATTTCCAACACGAGACCGAGGAGGAGTCGTTCATGCAGGAGACACAGAAGAAGATTTGGAAAGACGAGAAAAAGTAGAGTCAAGAGCTTTTGACGATATCGACCGAAATTGAAAATATCCGGCTCTAGTTTCTCTGCCTCTGACCTGCTTTGCTCTTTTCTTTGTCCTGATTGATCTCTGATCAGAGTGAGGTCTTCCCCTGTCAGCCAAGACGTGTGGCCAGAGGCCGTGCTCAGGTGGGCCGCTGCCCTGCATGGTCCAGCTGTGGCCTGAGGGGGGGGGGGGGGGGTCTGGACCAGGACGCGGTGATGAAGCACCACACGGCCCCGAGCTCCACTCAGACCTTTGGTGTGAACAAGCAGCTTTGTTACTCGGAGCTGATGGGACGGAGAGATAGAGACTTCCTGGGAAATGGATGGTTTGGAGCATGGGAGCGGTGCACATCAGGAACACACACACACACACACACACACCCAGGTTTACAAATTACAGAGGGTGAGAGTCGTTGACCCTCAGATAACAGAGATGGCTGCAGTGACTCAGGGTCAAAACATCAAAACAGCACTGAGGCCTCGAAAAACCGTCAACAACCACAAATAAACAGGCATTTTATTTGACTTATTTCAAGTTCCACATATTTGGTTTGTTTTCTACTTATTTACAGTCATAATAAAGTAATAGATAGATAGATAGATAGATAGATAGATAGACAGACAGACAGACAGATAGATAGATAGATAGATAGATAGATAGATAGAGATAGAGTAGAAGATAGATAGAGAGATAGATAGATAGATAGATAGATAGATAGATAGATAGATAGATAGAGTAGATGAGATAGATAGTGATGATTAGATAGATAGATAGATAGATAGATGATGAGATAGATAGATGATAGATAGATAGATAGATAGATAGATATAGATGAGGATGATAGATAGATAGATAGATAGATAGATAGATAGATGTAGATAGTATAGATAGATAGATAGATAGATAGATAGTAGATGAGATGTAGATGAGAGATGTAGTAGATATAGTAGATGTAGATAGATAGATAGATAGTAGAGTAGATAGATAGATGATGTAGTAGGATAGTAGTAGTAGTAGATAGATAGATGTGATAGCGATAGTAGTGTAGATGATAGATAGTAGTAGATAGATAGATGATGTGATAGATAGATGTAGTAGATAGATGAGATAGATAGATAGATGTACCAGTGTGTGATACATCATGAACTAGACCGAGTGAGGAAAAGAAGAGTGACTCCTCTGCGGCTCTGTGGAAACGAACGGCCGTGAATCAGGGCGGCGCTGAAACCAAACATGGTTTCATAGCATTTTAAAATGAGTCCATACCTAACCAGCATTGGGAGAACTTGTGAAAACAGCTTGAGAAAACACATTAGTGTTCATTAGTGCAGGTACAGCGTTTTTCCCAGGACCAGGACGGAGCCGTTCAAACTGGCCCGGGATAGGTTTGGCCCGGGTACGAGTCTTGGGAAAAGCCCAGTCCGCAAGTTTCAGAGTGGGTGGCCTCTTCCAGAACCACATATGGTTTCATAAACCATGCCTCTCCTGTGTGCACGAACATGCAGTGACAGGCAACACGCATGTGCACAAAACACACAGTCTACTCAGTGTGCTCCACTTATTGAGAGGTTTTTATCAGTTAATATGAAAATGTTTTCCCTGTGGAAACCACCAATGGGCCGACCACATAAATTCTCCTTAAACCGGGAGCGCGACTGGCAAACGCTTTGAACCAGCGACCACAAGACGTCACAGCGCCGCCCGAGGGTTTCAGGGCTGAGATGGAGAGAGGGATAAGGTTTGGTGGAGAGATAGAGGGAGAGAAACAGGAACGAGGAAAATACTTGGTGCTGAACACAAAGAGGATTTTTCTTCAGACTGTCACAAAGGTGCTTATTCACATGAACGACTTGTATTTCATGATCTTTAATGAAAAGAGAAGTTGTTCAATTTGAATATGACCAAACACACACGTAAACAGAAGAACGCTGAACACTGCGGATCACGATCACTTGGATGTTTTTAAATTACTTCATTACTCTACTTTTAATTATTCTTCACAGCTGTAATCGAACTTTTATATTATCAGTCCACTCATCCATCACCTCAACCTCCACATGTTAAACTTCCACTTTCGCACACGTCACTTTACAGAACTGGACGTGAACTGGGAATAAATCGTGATCCCTGCTGGAAGTCTCACCTGGTTCAGACCTGGTTCATAGAGATGATCAACATGTCGGCTCCTACAAGTGAAAATCATCTCGATCGCCCCCTGGTGGCCGGGTGCAGTATACAACAATGTTTGAATATATGGGACATGGACCAAAATAGAAGTCAAACTTACACGTTAAATATAGTTTCTGTTATTTCAGTTAGTTCTCATCACACTGATGTTTGTTCTCGTCTCCATGTTTCTGGTAAGTTTGGTTTTAATTCGATGCTATAAAAACAGCGTGTTTGGGAGCTAACACCATTGGTCGTGATGGTTCCCAGTACCTGGACACAACTGACGTGCGTCATGTCTGTTATATTGCTCTGATTTACCTGATTGGATAAAATGCTGAACACGACAAAGTTGGATGAAAACAACTTTTAAATAGTTTCATTCTGTTCTTCTTTGTCATTCTTCTCTATCGGTTGCAGGGTAATTTGCTTTAGGTCCAAATCTTAGAGTCCCACTAATGGAGAGACCCTCTCATTTAAAGCTGCAGATATACATCAGTTACACACACACACACACACACACACACACACACACACACACACACACACACACACACACACACACACACACACACACACACACACACACTGGCTGGGGCTTGGGAAGAAGAGAATTAGAAGAAAACCATAAAGACATTTACGAGCAGCCCCATGGCAGCCATCACCCAAACAGGGCCGCCGCCGCAGAACCGCAGGGGCAGAGAAACCCTCCGTCTGTTGACTCCACAGATTAGTGACTTAATATAACCAAACAAAGGCCGCCTTTCTCCCCGCTGCACTCAGGGAATATGCTGAAGAGGGAGCGGAGGAGAAACCACAGCAGCGTTACACAATCTATTTTCTTTTGCTCCCAGTGTCAGTGAAGTGGCTCCGCTGCAGTTTGTTCGACTTCGGCGGTGAACATGAGCGAGAGCAGCAGAGTGAGCGGACTTGAACATCAGATCTCCACACATCAACGTTGACGGTTCTCCACGTACAGTAGTGAAGCGGTGACGTCACACAACCCGTCCAGATACTGAAGTGTTGAAACGACACGTGGTGCAGTGGAAACCTGGACATCCGACGAGGGCAGGATCGGCTTTGAGGCCAAAAGTTTCATTTAGTGGCTTTAAAAACCAAACGGACAAAGAAATGTGTTTATTTTAAAACATAATTTCTTGAACAGAATATGTCTTTTCTCCAGATACACCAAGCTTCTATATAAACGTAGCAGTCATGTGTGTCATGTTGGTGCTTAAAGGCGGGTCTCACCCTCACAGCGCCTGGTGTTAATGCAGCAACTCTCCAAACTCTTTCTGTTTCCTCTTGAGTAATTTCAAAGTTTGTTGAAATCATTGAACTTCTCACTTTATGAAGTATAGTGTCCGGTAGTCTGTAATCTGTATGAGCTGTTCAGCCTCATCTTCTTGTAGTTTTTATATAATCCTGCTAACAAAGAACAAACTGGAAAGACTCTGAGAGGACCAACCTCGTAGGCCCTGTCTCACACCTCAATGCAGTGACTCTTGTGTGGGGGTTCATCATATTCTAGTTTGTCCTGCCGTAGCTTCATAATGAACCTAACAACATTTGGACCCTCCTCATAAAAACCTATCACATCTCTTGGTTTTGCTTCCACGCTGCTTGTATAGCTGTGTGCAGCTCACGCTATCGTCCATTTAGTTTTTACCGTCCACGCAGACAGTCAGACCTCATGGTTATTGCTGCAGTTGTGTTCATACACACCAAATAAAGCTTCAGAACAGTGGCAAGCAGCAGGATATCATTAAAACATAATTGGATTTGAAAAATTGCCAGAAAATTAAGATTTCGTACCCGTGTCTGTCTGTATGTGACTCGCACATCTCAACAACCGTTCATCTTACCAGCTTCACACTTGACACGTGCGTTGTTTAGGAAGTGCAGTGTAGACTTTGGTTCGATGGGACTCATCAAATGAATATCCCTCCTTGGGATCAATAAAGTTGTCTGAATCTGAATCTGAATTCTGTGAGAAACGCTGCAGAACAAAGTGAAAAAAAAGTTATTTATTCAGATCTGCGCCAACATTTTATGGGTTCTTCCGTTGACCATACCACATCCTTCCATTGTGGAAATCCGACCAGTAGTTTTTGTGTAATCCTGCTCACAGACAGAAAGACAAAGAGAAACATTATCTCCTTGACAGAGGTCATTAAAGTGTCTGCACACAAATTCGGACAAATTTAGTTTTCAGTCTCCTCTTGCACCACCGCTAACCGGCTCTATGGGAGATGCACACAGACAGACACTGAGAGACCATTCAGTAATTCAGTGGCAAAGTCTGTAACCAAAACAGCCGCATCATCTCCACAACAGAGGCGAGTGTGGAGCGTCACGCTGGACATCGTTTCGCTTCTCCTCGCTCTCGCTCGCCGTCGCTGACACTCGCGCTGCCCCGGAGCGATAGCAGCAGCTGTGTGTTTCTGAAAGATGAATGTGAGATGTGCAGCCTCCTCTGGCTGACATCATTCATCTGGACACGCACACCAGTGGCAGGACACTGACTGGTCATGTGCAAGAGGTTATGCAATCGTTTCTGGTTTTCTCTGATCCCTCGTGTCTGCTACCTTTGCCAAGGAGGTTATGTTTTCACCCCGTCCGCTTGTTTGCTGTTTTGTTTGATTCTTGTCAGCAGGATTACGGAAAAACTACTGAACAAATTTCCCACGAAACTCGGTAGAGATTTTCACAGATTTCTATACACAGATATCTATAAGTGTGTCCAACTTGGTGCAGCTTGATTGAATTAAATCAGACTATTTGGCCCAAACCGTCCGAGTTTGTGGCATGAAACCATGTCCCAGAGGCCGGGGGGGGGGCGGATGGCAGATCAGCGAGCCTGTTTGCAGTCACATGATCTAGTCAAAACAACGAGTTCAGACAAAGTGTGGAAGAGTGGAGGGTTCACTTGATGCCAGTAGAACATGACGACAGCACCAGACTAAACAACAGAAGTGTCGGGATTGTGAGAACTGTGGGTTTTCTGGTGACCTCCTGGTTCTTCTGCCTTTTTAGTTCTCCACCAGAACTCCATACTACTACGTTTTTGATTTAAAATGGTGTTTTCAAACACCTTAACCCGCCTGGAACACCTTGACTACTTGTGTTCTTCTGCCTACGTCCAACCCTTGTTGCTGCTTGAGGAGCCCCCCCCGTTACCTGCACGCTCAGCAAGCTCCTCAGCCACAATCTCCCTGGACTCTGTAGCATCACTCAAGCCTGTTCCCCCGTCAGTAATTCAATCCGATTGATGGGTAACAGTTCTCATTCGGTTGCGTATATATAACCTACAGCTTTAGCCCCGCTGTCACTTTACTATTAAAAACACTTGCATTCGAAGTTTATCCACGTCTCCCAGCCAATCAGAGTAGAGAAATATCCGTTAGCCACGGTATAATGTGACCGCGGTGTGATGTCGTCTTGATGTGCGGGGGTTGACGTCAGATTTTGACGCATGTGGCTCGTTCTGCCAAAACATCGGATTTTCCTCACAATTGTGCGTTTGTTTGAGCTGCAGCAGCAACAATGTGGGTCGGTCACGGCGTGTCCCTCTGTGTCTGTGTTATGGCTCGAGGTTACGAAGCAGCCGTACTGGGGTCTGACAGCTGGGCTGATATATGGAGCTCCGGTACCATAACTCATAACTCTAACACACTAATTACAACCACAGAGCAACACCGCTTTGAACCCTGTGCCTTATGACTGTGTGTGTGTGTGTGTGTGTGTGTGTGTGTGTGTGTGTGTGTGTGTGTGTGTGTGTGTGTGTGTGTGTGTGTGTGTGTGAGACAGTGAAAGCACAGAGAAAGATATTAGTCATGTTTTCAGCATAAACTGTATATAAAAATGGACGTAGACCATTATTTCTATAGAAAGCTATGAGAAGTGATGACGCTACTTCTCATTTGATTTTTAACGTCAATACATTTTTTCCTAATGAGCTCACGTCTCAATCTCTGGTTTCAAGTCTTCTTCAATACAGCTTTGAAGTTTTAATGTTCCTGTTATTAGTTATGGTCCATTTAGAGTCGAATAAAGCTCTGTAGGCATTGGGACAGTGTGAATGACAGCTTGTACCGTCCAATGGGTGCAGGTGTAGGCTGGTACAGTGTCCTCGCCCTCTCCGTTAGGCTCCACCCCTGGCTCCTCCAAATATGGTTACTTCTGGTTTCAAATGGCGTTTGACAGAATGCAGAACTGGAGACTTCAAAATTGTGTTTCTTATGGGGACAAATAACTAGTCCCCATGGTGTAAATCATTAGATTTTATGATGAAGACATGTTTTAAAGTTAGCATACGTTTAGGTTAATATTCTGGTTAGTGTTAGATAACTAGTAACTGTGGTTAGGGTTAGAGACGGTCTCCAGGCAATCAATGTAAGTCAATGTAATGTCCTCTGAAGAGAATCAACTGTGTGTGTGTGTGTGTGTGTGTGTGTGTGTGTGTGTGTGTGTGTGTGTGCGTGTGCGTGATTGAGCGAAGACTGACACCGCTGCCCCACCTCCCGCTGATCTGACTTGACCTCAGACCCTCCATCTCCAAAGCTGCATGGAGAGATTAAAAAGCAGCGACTGACCAGTGGATGAACAGCGAAGCTTCAAATCTCCGAAATCCGGCATCATTTATTATATTTAACCTGTTGACATCCGCACACACAGACCATCACATATCTGAGTCAGGTACTGGAGGTCAGAGCATCTTAACTGGGATAAGATATTTACATTAGTTAGTGTCTAGTTTCAGCCTCCTCCTCTGGTCTTTTTGATTCCACACAGACAAACACAGCTGGGATGCTGCTTGGCAGGTCGTCGTGGAGACGGCGGGGAATGAGAGAGAGATGGCGGGGAAGCAGAAAGAGAGAGCGAGCTTCTCTTTCATCAGGTCACACTCGCTGACATCCATTCAGCGTGTCCGCCTCGTAAAGACCCCGGCGTAACACGGAAGTCTTGATCTTTCTACTTTGCTTTTCTTTGTCTGTCAAACCGTCCTGTCACTTCAATGGACTGTGTCTCTTTGCTCTGTTGTTCAACAAATATGAGAGAAATTGTGTAAATTTGATTTAATTCCTCCACGCTGCTGCTGCTTTGTTGGCTTTAAACTCAACAGATTATTACTGGTTGAATGAATTTGTGGGTGTTGTGAAAACCTTTCTACGGCTAAAGGGACATTTTGTAATACTTTATAATAAAGTTTTCAGTCGCTGTGATGAACAAAACATGTCATGACACCTGACTGATGCAGAGGAACATGGCTCTCGCCCCACCGCCCTTTCAGTGACCTTTGAACCCTCGCCCTCGCACCCAGAGGTCAACGTCCCATCGCAGCTCTGAGAAAATGTGAGTGTGACTGCTGCAGGGAGCAAAGTGAGTCCTGGGATATGTCTTTATATTTGTTGTTTTGTCAACATCTTATTATCAAGTATTACAAATGTTTGCAATTAAATCAAGCACATTAAACTGATGTGTCTGTCGTTTAAAGCTCACTAACGCCCCCTACTGTCTCTAGTGCATATGTGCATACGCATGGGTCATTTAAAAAGAATCTCTCTGTTACAGCACGTTTTGTCTTTATAGAAATAAACTTCTCATCCTGCAGTCCCCACGTGATTATTTTACAGGAACTGAAATGAGTAAAATCTGAAATTAGTAAATTCTGAGTTGTGCTTTAAAATATTAGAATCATCTGCATTTCAAGTGATGATCATTCATTTCTGTGTTACTGTCCAACTTATTAATAATAATAATAATAATAATAATAACAAGAAGAATATCTTTATTCAATATCACAAATAAAAAAACACATGAATAGAAATACTTAAAAAACACAAAAACCCTAAAAATCAAAAGAATAACACAAATGCTTATTTCCTGTTTTCTTATTACTACACTGAAATGCTTTGAAGTCAGAAATCGAAAAATACAAAAACACAAGATTTACATCTGTAATGTAATTTACTTCAGATATAAAGTAGCATAACATGGAAACCCACAGTTATAGAAGTAGTACTGTGGTAAAAGTACTATAAATACTATGAAAGCAGTACGTCACAGCGATATTTTATTTTGGTGATTCCTGCTTCCGCTCTCACACCGGAAGTGACGCGAAAATGGCGTCCCCCTCGGCCCGGCTCGCCGCACGCTGGTTAACAGCAGCTGTTTCTTCTGGGAACCGCAGCGGGCGTTTCCTCGTCGTCGCCCCCGGACATGCGGGGCTTTGCTCGGGCACGCTTCCGCCGGCTCTCCGGGGAGGGGCGGCGCTCGGCCCCGGCTCCTGGACACCCGGACGCGGGGTGACATTGAGGGGGGAGACAGGTGAGATGCTAAGTGTTAGCATCACACACTGCACCGTGCTAGCATCACAGTCAGAGTTAGGAAAGATGTTTTCAGCTCATAGGAAGAAATAAAAGAATTAAAACACTAATAGTGAAATAATATAATGATGTGAGGGATGTATATGAAGAACACCTTATAGAAGGGGGGAAATATTAGTGTCCATTCCTCAATCGGGAGTTTGAAATGAGTGTTATATTTGTACTTAGTTATGATCATGTTTATATGTGTATTTAGTTGTTATGATGATATTCATATCTGTATTAAGTTGTTATAAAGATGTTTTTAACTGTAAGTTCCACCAGCTTGTTGTTGACTGGCCAGATGTGACAGAGAAATCATCTCAGGAGCTCAGACGATCACTTGAGGATCAGTTCATTATCGTGTCATGAGAATAACAAACAAAAAAACAGTAGTTCTGTTAATTTTATATTTATGTGGATCTGCTCAACTACGACTTTCTCCCTTTCTTGTGTAAAGGATGGTCTGAAGTTTCTTATGTTAAAGGAAACAAGTTAGGAAGCAATGAAAGAGCTGAGACATTAGTGTAATTTAGTTTGATCCTAAATGATGATTTCATATTTCAGGCATCTCATCAGCATCAGTCCTTCGAATGTTAAAGCTCCTCTTTACATCCTGTTCTCTGCAGGGCTGAGATTCCCTCATGTCTCCACCTGCCGATCCCTCCACACCAGCAGCCGGCTGGGAAACAAGCAGGACTTCTATGAGGTGTTGGGTGTTTCCCGCGCCGCCACGCAGAAGGACATCAAAAAGTCTTATTACCAGGTCAGAGACACACGTTTAACATCTACACAGTCAACTAGTTTCTCATTTATCACTTTAGAGATGGGACGTGGCTGAAAAAGAGTTTTGTTGAGATGTTATAAAGCAACAGGATTCGTGAGGGAGACTTTTAAAAAGCTGTTGAATCTTCTTACTCCCTGCTCTTGTCTGTTCTCTCTCTTTTCTCTGCATTTTCATTCATGTTAACTCATCTCTCACCAGTTGGCAAAGAAGTACCACCCGGATACGAACCCAGACGACCCAGGGGCCAAAGAGAAGTTCGCCAAACTGGCTGAAGCCTATGAGGTAAACATTTTTTTTTTTAAACGTCAAGAATATCTTCCCCACTTCGAAGAAGATAGAAGATGAGCAGCAGCATCAGGTTGTTCAGATCTGCTCTTCTTGTGTGTAGGTGCTGAGCGACGAGGTGAAGAGGAAGCAGTATGACACGTACGGAGCGGCGGGATTCGACCCCAGTCGAGCCGGGGCCGGCCAGCAGCAGTACTACAGAGCCGCGGGCACGAATATCGATCCTGAGGAGCTCTTCAGGAAGATCTTTGGAGAGTTCACTGGAGGAGTGGGCTTCGGAGATATTAACAACATGTTCGAACAAAGGCCAGAGGTAAGAACTCATTGGCATCTACAGGGTTTTAAGATTTAACCGCAATGTATAGTTGTGTTTTTTGTTATTTAAACCTTTTTACTGTCAATTAAGTGAATAAGTAGTTAAACATAATATAAAAATATCAGTTTACGTGTCCCCGTCTTTCCCATAGTTTGTGATGGAGCTGACGTTTACAGAGGCAGCGAAGGGAGCGAATAAAGAGCTGAGTTTGAACATTGACGACTCGTGCACAAGGTGCGACGGAAAGGGCAGTGAGCCGGGCACCAAAGTGTCACAGTGTCACTACTGCAACGGCACTGGCATGGTGAGTTCCAGAGCCAGTGTGTGTGTGTGTGTGTGTGTGAGGTCGTCTGCAGGACCCCGGCACTTCATTCTGTTCATCAGTTCTCCGCATATCCGTACATCACTGTGTGTGTCGCCCCCTGCAGGAGTCGATCAACACTGGTCCCTTCCTGATGCGCAGCACCTGCCGACGCTGCGGTGGGAAGGGATCTATCATCACCACGCCCTGCGCTCTGTGCCGAGGGTCGGGTCAGACTAAGAAGAGGCAGACGGTCACTGTACCCGTACCTGCTGGTAGGTTCTCATCCTGGGGGAAACCGCTGATGACTTCACGCTAATGTCTTTGACAGCTGTACTAAACGAATCGATCCTCTTGGATTCTCAGTGTTTTTTAATATTGTGAAAAACTGTGAATCTGTGCATCTTGCTTTAAAAGATCCAGACATGAATTTGCCGTTAAATTATGACAAATGGAAAATGATTCATCTGATAATTGTCTCACAGGTGTGGAAGATGGTCAGACAGTGCGCATGCCAGTGGGTAAAAGAGATATCCTCATTACATTTAGGGTAAGTTTTTCCAGTTATTAGTCCGTCATGTCTATATATTAAATACAATTTCACTCTAAATGTATTTATTTCATTGGAGCATTCAGGAGACACTGAATTTGATGTGTTACAGTAAAAACATGTGTGTGTGTGTGTGTAGGTCCAGAGGAGTCCAGTGTTCAAGCGCAGTGGAGCAGACATCCACTCAGACGTGCCCATTTCTATAGCTCAAGCCGTCCTGGGGGGCACGGCCAACGCACAGGGCCTCTACCAAACCATCAGTATGGTGGTGAGTGAACAGCAGAGTGTGTGGAAGATGATACACAGCTTCAAGCCTCAGGTTTCCCCTTAGAATGATAAAACATTAGCTTTTAGATAGATTCGACGAGTCAGTTGTGACGGGCAAGTTGAAGGAACTACGTCACTGAAAACTAGGAGATCTTTACCTCAATTAAGAAATGTTAATAGGTCATTGGAGCTATTGAGGGAACACATAATAATCTAAGTACTAACTAACTAAACTACCTGAGAGTTAAAACACACCTGATGTGCCCACTTGCCTTGAAATGTGTTTCCATCCTGCAGCTTCGCTCCCCAGGTCTCGATACCCATGCAAACTCGTATCATCATTTGAAACACATACAAGATGAGCCTTTCCTTCATTGTGCGTTCCTCTCATGGCTGAATGTTTTCTTTGTATTGGTTTCACACTCCGCTTTTACACTTTGACCAGTGCAGAGTAAACAAGAATGGATCTCAGAGCACAGTGGGGCATTGTATCCGAAAGGGCCTTGGAGCAGTATGGCAGTGGTGTGGTGTTTCCAGTTTACTGCAGAATAAAGACCACATGCACTTCCTCCATATCTCTGATGTGTGTTCATCGTGTGTGTTTTCAGATTCCTAGCAGTTGCCAGGCCGATCAGGTGATCCGGCTGCAGGGGAAAGGTATTCGGAGGATGAACAGCTACAGCTACGGAGATCATTACGTTCACATCAAGATACGAGTCCCCAAGTAAGATGCACACACAAAGAGATGCAATGAATCTCTGTGGAGCTACTCAGTAAGCTTTGTGGTTTTAGATTGATATGTATAGCTAACTACAAAATATCCAGACTGTCTCACATAATGTTGTAGTGAAATCATAAACACGTGTCTACATACTCGGCTTGTATTTGTATATATGAACTCTGGTCTGTTTCTGTTTTGTTTTGCCGCAGGAAGCTGACGCGTCGACAGCGCTCTCTGCTGCTGAGTTACGCTGAGGAGGAGACGGACGTGCAGGGATCCGTCAACGGCGTCGACCCTTCAGCAGGTCAGGGTCAACGCCACCTTTTTACATGGAGACGTTTCTCCAGCCTAGTGTGTGGGGGGGGACACCAGACAGAACCAGTCTCCGTGCTCTCAGGTCTCGTGATGCCATCAGTTGTAGCGTTAGTAGTTGAGCTGATCTAGTGCATGTGCATGTGTCTGTGTCCAGGAGGGGGCAGCGGCGCTCCAGGATCTGGTGCGAAGGGGACCAGTTCAGAGGAGGGACAGCAAGAGCAGCAGAAGAAGAAGAAGGAGGAGGAGGAGGAGGGAGGATTCTTCTCTAAACTAAAGAAAATGTTTAGCTGACACTCAGGCTGCAGGTGGGAGCTTTAAACACTTCACTCCTTCATCAATAGACATGTTGATCTATCTTTAACATGAACAGTCTTTAGTCTTTAGCGAGTTTAAGCAGAAACTGTGACCAGGAATGGATCTAGTGTCGCTGCAGAGAAGCTGTGAGGTTAAAGACGACAGGGTTTGATTGTTGTGAACAGCGCGAGCCGACGTTAAGCAGTGATTTTTATACAAGGACTAAAAATGTCATTTAAATCCGAGAGGAAACACAAAGTCATGTGAAGAAGAGTTTTTATTTCAGTGCGATCAACACAAATCTGTGAACTTTACAAATGAGATTTCCCAGCTTCTGTTTTGGATTCAGTGGCAGATGATGATTCAGCTTTGAAACATCATTTAAAACTATTAAATTAATGAAAACTCATGTTCCCATTGTCCAGCGTTAAACTTTTAAAATCATATTTCAAAAATCCTCTTCCCTTTACTTCAAGTAGTAGTTACCACAGGAAACTTGGTCCATATATAAAAAGTGAAGCCAAAGCATCTCAATTGCCCCCTGGTGGCTGGTTGCAGGATAGGTCTGGCTTATATATGAAAAACATATTTGGGCTTAATTTCTATATAGTGTGTGGTGTCGTCCATCTCTTCATACACTCCATGGTTTTACATTATAGAAATGCAGGATATAACTACTTCTAGTTAGCTTAAACTCTAAAGTTTGCTTCAGTTTTGTACAATTTTAAAACATGTTCTACTTCTTTCACAGGTAAAAAAAAACAAACGTAGAAGGAAGAACATAAATCCACTGACTGCTCCTGCACGCCCGCCTCCTCCTGTGGATGAAGCAAGGAGGAGGAAGAAGATAGAGAGAGAGAGAGGGGAGAGAGGCATGGGGAGTTTTGTGTTGACACAGTCGCACATTGTTGAATCTGTGCTCGGCAAACAGGCCACGTAGATGTCACGTCCACCCACACACCTACCGGTCCGTCACCACACCCAGGTGCCGCGCTGACAAAGATGAGAAACGCGACGGACGACTGTTGTGGCTGAACTCTGTTCTTCTAACTCCGCTGACTGAAACTTCCCTGCCCCTCGAGTCACGAGGCGTCAGTCCCTCACTCTCTGAGTCAGGTGAGCCAGGGAAATGGCCAAACAGGAATTTACAGTCAGCCAGGACAGAAACCCACGTTCTTACTGAAGTCAATAAACGCATCGAAAGGGTTTGAGGAAGTTAATTGCACCAGGACTGTTTTAATATTTAATCTCTAACACTCTGTTTATTGGAACCACGGTGTTGTAGAAACCTGATATATCAATGGAGGTTGTTTGGAAAGTAGTCTGTTTAATTTATTTCTCATTATATTACATCTGAATTGATTTTCTGGTTAAACCTTGACAGGGAATCAGCTCAGCGTGAAGTCAGGTGAGATTCTTCTAATGTAGAATCACGCTGCCAATACCATCAATGAATATTTACATGGGTTTATTTATTGGATTTCTCCACGTTTTTCCAGTCGTTATGATTTTCACGGTTCTTTCGGAAGAATGTCTCTGAAAATCAACAAACTCTCATTTCTTCTGGAGTTCACTAAATATTTAATAATTTACTGGTACTTTCTCATAATCTGGGGGAGTTTGTGTTTTGTCCTGGGAGATTCTCTATTTCCTCTAAAACTCGAATAACAGTAGAGAGCAATCCTCCGCCAAGTCCCCTTTTTAATATCAGATTTAAATATAATATTTTATTAGGATTTGCATCAAATTTCACACACACATAAATATCAGTCTCCTTAATATTCATATTTATTTTTTCATCTAGATCCATGAATTATTCTCTGACAAATAGATGAAAATGAAAAAATAATTCCTGGATCTGCATTGAACTGAATGTCCGACCCCTCCAATATGTCATGGACGTTTGAGTAGCTTCGTGTAATCCTGCTAAATAACAAACGGCCTCCTTGGAGAATCACTTCCTTTCTTGAGGAAGTAACAGGACATGTAATCGTGTGTTACACATTTCCACTTCATGAGGTCCCTGAATAAACACGTTGCAGTACTGTTGACTCTGAGCACATATTCCCTTTTATGAAGGAATGAAAACATACAAAGTGGGAACCCTGATTGTGAATGTTTGTTTCTGTGAGATCTGAGTTGATTTCATTATGTTTTGTTGCATCTGTGTGTCGCAGCAAGAAAAAACTCTAAATAAACGCTCAAGTATCGAAAGTGTTGTTATTTCATTTATCTCAGTGAAGTAGTTTTCAGGACGTTAACCTGCAGTGCCGCAGCTCACCAACAGAGGACAGTGTTGCCATGATGGACTGCAGCTCTAACTCTGCCACTCACCCGCTCAGACTCCCACTATCTGATGTCTCCCACTATCTGATGTCTCCGGCCGCCCAGTGAATCACAGTGCGAGCGAACAGAAGCTTGTGTCAGGGTCATCGGGAACATTTCCGACCAGGGGCTTTCCAGCTGTGCTCTGACTCAAAAGTGGTCAGTCTTCACAAACAGGACTTGTGGAGCCTCCCAACAGAGACTTATGATTTAATATGAAGTCATACTGGCAGCCAGAACAGACCAGTGGCTGTGTTTTACAGTTTGCCACAGTATATTATCTGTTCCTTTTAGCATGCGAGTTAGAAATGTTTAAATCTGCAGCTCTAGATCAATATGTAAGAAAGCTGTGGAAAACATGCAAATAGACGATATGTGCAAGTTAAGAAAACAACTTCATCAATTTGACGACACACGCTGCAAAAAGTCGCAAATACAGAAATTTGCTGCAAATAGTAAAAAAACAAATGAATCCGCTGTAGTTCACTGCTTTGTGAAGTTCCATCACCACTGACGAGTAACAGACTTCCATAACTTCATTGTCATGTGTCATGAAGTCGTTTTCTTAATTTGCATCTGTTTTTCTTCATTTAAAAAAATGCCTTTTTGATATTTTTTAAAGCAACACTATGTAACTTCTACAGAGCAACAGCGCCCTCTGCAGCCACACGTGGTGACTAGTTCCATGTCTGTGGTTGAACTGGTTGAACTGAGACGCAACTTGACCGGTAGATTTTACCCACGATCCCCGGCTTCCTGAACCAGAAGAGCTGCGGCTGTAACAAACCCACCAAACTCTAGAACTCTTCTTATTTAAGAAGTTTCCTGGTGAATATCGGAGAAGCCGTGAGACGCAGACGTCGGGAGAACGAGCAAACTCCTCAGAGAAAGAACCGGGAACTCTCTCGCGTGTTAATGTTTCTAAATATAAAATGTTCTTCGTGAAAGAGAAAAACTCCAAAGTATTTACAAGCTGTCAAAACCCGGTCACATATTGGACATGGACTTGTGTTATGTAAGCGACAGTTTTATACTGAAAAAAGATGAAAGACAAGTCGTAGAAACTTAACAAATATGAAACTTTCAACTAAATGTGTTAAACATTTCGGTCTTGAACTCGTTTGCCCGCCGGCTGTTTTAGGTTACGAGGGACAGATTCGCTCCGAGGCCACAACAACCGGGACAATGGGCTGTAAAACGCTTTTTTATTTTCAAGCAGGCAAAATGTTCCTGTCCTCCGCTGGAACTGAACAGCTTCAACTTTCCACAACTACAGAACATGTGTCGGTTCACGGGTGAATTATTGCTCCAGATGATAATGATGATAATAAAACTTGACACACAAGCAGTTTAGGTTCATGTCAGAGATTTTTCTGCCTCTGATAATTCCTCATTTTTTACCTCCTCACCTCGAACTGAAGACCGGGTCACCTGCTCTTTAAAGCTCATTGGATGATCTCACTTCCTGGTTTGGAGCCATGACAGGTGACATGGACGTGGACAAACCTCATGGTGACTTAAGGTGATTCAAAGTTTGAGTGAAGATAAGTTAATGTCTAGTTCTTCCATTATCGACGTAAACGATGACACTGTGCAAACTGAAATTACTGCAAAATATCAGTATTTCATCCCGCTCAACACCGTGTGGTCACTGAGCTACTTTAGCCTTAAGCTAATTAATCAAGGTGCAATGAGGGTTAGCAGGGGCGTGTCAAGGGACTTTGGGGGCCACAGGGAAAAAGGACCGGGGGGGGGGGGCTACATTGAACCGAACCCCTTTAAGATGACTAAGAAAGTCGGTGGCGTTGTTGGTCGGGGTTTGCAACATTGGTCTTGTTGCAGATCATAGAATTGAATTTGTCGTTACGACCTAACTACACGACTGGAAGTGCAGCGACTCCATGTTGTTGTGTGGTACAAGTGTGTGTGTGTGTGTTGGTTATTAAGATTATCCGTCTTAGCAGGATTACACAAAAAGTGCTAAAGTGTTTTTAACCAAACTTGGTGGAGGAATGAAACCATCACATGTTTTTTTTTTATCACTTAATTTAACAATGTTTTATGACAAATAAATCATTTAGGTTATCAGACAACTTGCTTTTCCTCATCCTGTAGCATTATTTAAGGGGGTTTCATTAGCTCTGCCTTGAAGAATATATTTTTATTCCTGTGGGTCTGTGTGTGTTTTTCTTTTGGCAGGATAACTTTAAATTGGACGTATCTAGGTAATAGAATGAGCCTCGGTGGAGGAATGTCCTCTCCGACCGCCCTTCTGGGTTCTTTTATAGTTCTACTATACGAACTACACAATCATGTATAGATTATTCAGTCCTGGCGAAGGAATGTGCTCCAGTTTATTCTGTGACTTTATTCACGGGCGTTTCATTCACTCTTGTAATTATCTTGACACAAGTGACTTTCTGTTCCTTCTCTCTTTAATTAAACGAGTGCATGTTCCTCTGAGGGCACAAATAATCTTTGACCTCCTTTCAGGCGGCTGAAAGTCGTTCCAAACCAAATTGGACACCAAACTAAAAACAACTTCCTCAAAAGCTCAGGATTCAAACCCACAGCTTTGCGTTGTGTTGAGTTGTGAGTGGGAACAGACAAACAACAAAGTCCTTCACAACATGATGAAGTGACAGCTTCTGTTGCAGAGAGTCAGACTTTATCAAAAGTCAATAAAAGGCGTTTACATCTCGTCCGGCCTGACCAGCGCGAAGACTCCATCTGACCTTGTGTGGCCATAAAGGCAGAAACACATCTCGACCCTCAGCCATACAAACGCATGGCAGGTCCCAGTTGTCAATCATGTGTGACTGACAGCTGGTTGCTGGGAGTAACTGGGAAAAGCTGGAAGGCATCATGTGGAGCGATAATGGAGTTTTTCACTTTAGCATCACAGAACAAACGTCTTCTCACTGCAGCACAAAGAGGCTCCACTGGCGTTCTTCTGTTACTGTCACAGGCGGGTGGATAATTATATTTGCAGAGAGACAGTGATTGAAGGCTCGTTGCAATTTGTGACAGGAAGCTGCGTTGTAGAGCGTGTGGTCGTCTCCCAGCTGGTGACAAGTGTGTGTGAGATCTGGGAGCCTCCAGTGGAAGCAGCCCATCCTAAGCCTGGTTTACCAGGATTATCCCTCAGTGCTGCTCATCTGTTCACTGGGAGAAGGGTTTGTTTTATGTGGACAGCTCTAAGCCTGGGATTTGTCTGCTTTGTTCCCAGTGGGAACGCTGGGTCTTGAGGACACTTGAGGTTGGAGACGGGCCCCAAGGCTCCTCCACCCGGCGGGGGGGGGGGGGGGGGGGATGACGACACCTGGATGGTGAATAATCCTTCTAACTTGAGAATGACCTGCAAACAAGTAAAAGTGTTTTCTTAATGTACATAACACAAATCAATGGGGTTTAATGTCTCAGTGTTGACGCTGTGATATCTCAGGTTCTGAATATGATTCCTTCAGAGTCAGGGTCTTGATTTCTCACGGCTGACCTTCGCTGACCTTCGCTGACCTTTCCTTATCTCCGTTAGAAAGAATGTGCACGTGAATATGCAGAATCTGACAGAGGACAAGATTTTGGAGAAACTTTCGACAACGATAAAAGAAACGAGTCCTGGCCTGGACATTCCACCGTCCACACCGATTCCCCCAAATATTGTCTGTTGTCCCTCGTGGCTAATTCGTCATCCCTCCATCCCATCATTGGTAATTGCAGAGTTTTTATTTGACAACTTTTGTGTTCCGATACGTGGACTTAAACTACTTCAGGCACTTTTGTCTTTGTCCAAAACGATCGATGCCTTTCAGAGGAGACCGTCCAAGCTTGAGTCTTGTTCTCACTTAAGTCCTGACAGGAGACTATTAATTACACTTAACTAATAAAGACTGAAAACATGGGGACACATCTGCCTGTTGCACGTACCAGCATCTTCAAAACTCACAAACCAACACTTCATGTCTTGTTTATTTCATCTGTATATAACAAGTATTGTGAAAAGAGCAGATTTAAGTGCCAGCAAAGTTTTTCTTTCATGTCAGTGGCTGTGTTTGGTCTTGGAGAGATCGACTGGTAAACAGCACAATACTGTGAAACTGTTGTTGTTTTCAAGATAAAGCGAAAGAAATGCAGAGTGTTTATTGTCGAGATTAGAGATTTTCAGTTTGTTTCTCTGTTTCTAGTCTTTGGGCTAAATGTCTGTTTGATGTGGCTTTAAATCTAATAGACAAACATGAACCGGATCGTTCTCCTCACGCAACAAGTGGGAAAACAAATATTTCTTACATAATGTGCCGAATTTTCCCTTTAAACGCAGATTTAAAAGATTATTCAATTTTTTAATGGTTGTGCGATATAAATTTGAATGTATGTTACATGTAGTTCAGCTTTAATTCAGACTCAAAGGTCCATATAATTATATGAAATACCACAGGGATTAAAACTCCTGAGTCTGTTAAACTCCTGACTCTGTTAAACTTCCTCACAGAGAACGAGAGTCGGAGACATTACAGCCACAAACATGTGACGTCTCCATCTTGGAAGCTTGAGCAAAATCCTGAACGCATCGTTATCTCCCACCTGAAGCTTTGGCAGTTCTGCACGAGTCAGTTGCTCCACAGATGTGCCGCGTTAACTTCATATACATGTTCCTGCTGCTATTTATAACTCTGCTGCTAAAGCGATTCTCCGCTGCCTCCTCCACAGAACACGGCTGACTGCAGAACAACCTGGTGCTGGCAGACATCACGGTAATGCTTAAGGGCACTCCGGCAGGAAGGAGGCTGACGCTTCAACCTGGTTCTACTCAATCTGGTTCTACTCTGCCGTAGAACGTTGTGTTTAAAGGTTTGACCTCCACCTCCTCGTTGCTTGTAATTGTGTAGATGCAGAAGTGTCGGCTCCTAAACGGTATGAAAAGCTTATTCCACCCGTCGGCCGAGTGCCTTGAGACCGCAGAGCGCAGAGAAGAGGCCGGACGGACTAATCCACTTCACATCAGTCCGGGATTCAGTCTCTAATCACAGCCTCCAAACTCACTTTCATTTCGGACCAACGCATATTGGCATCCAGGGACCGGAGGGCCACAATCACATGGGACAGATCTGCACCGAGCCGCGTGCCAGCTCCGACATATTTCATTACTGATCCAGCAACCATCATCTACTCCGAGTGTGTGTGTGTGTGTGTGTGTGTGTGTGTGTGTGTGTGTGTGTGTGTGTGTGTGTGTGTGTGTGTGTGTGTGTGTGTGTGTGTGTGTGTGTGTGTGTGTGTGTGTGTGTGTGTGTGAGTGAGAGGCTAAAGGGCAGGATCGGCTCTTGTCTGTTTCCCATTTCCCCTCAATCAGAGGAACCTCTCGTCCAATTTCACCCTCCCCTTCCTTCCACCGCCGTCCTCTGCTAATTGGGGTTCCAGATCACTGCCACATGCATGTGGGCCGACGTGGGTGTGCACGTGCGAGTGTGTGGGTGAGCGTGCACGTATGTGTATTTATGTCCATCTCGGGGGGGGGGGGAGGTCAAGGAGATGTTCCCTGACTCGCCAACTATTAAAAGCCTGACCCCAGATTTAGGCTCAGATTTCCAGATTGCCAAATGTCTTCCACATGCTCCGTCCATATCAGTCCAGAGCCGGTTGGCTGAGGCTCTGGCTCGGCTCCATCTCTCTCACCCCGCTGCAGAAACACAATGACAGGCAACGCAACACAAATTCATGCCTGCTAATGTTTTGCAGACGTGTCCCTCAGATCCGTGAAGCTGACTGAGGAGTTCTGTTCACGTTCAGCCCGGCTACCAGTTTGCCGGCCTGGTAGAACAAACATCTCGAGGTTTTGGGTTGATTCATATTCCTGCTGTGAAAATGAGGAAATCCGGGTGAAGTCCTGGGTTCTCGTGGTCGGATGATTCTTATGAGACCAGCAGGCGGCTGCTGGGAGACCAAACACAAAATGGGCTTTAATGATTTGGAACTGGACTAAAGTAGCTGTGTGTGTATATAATAAGTATATGTACATTACATAAGGACCTTTTTATACATATAATTTATCCTAAATGTAAAAGTGATGTTATGTTTTGCTAAATGATGAAACGGTGCCGGAGTAAATTTGAACTCTGTAGCTTTGTGTGATTCAGTTTAAGTGCCCGCTGATTTTAAAGGGATCTACATTTGACATTTTTACAATATTCATAATTTGTCTTTAACAACAGGTACAGTTTTCTGTGATGGATTACACAAGTTATACAAGTTCCAAGAGTCTATAGATTGTTTTTTCATACTCGACAGATTTATTAGGGCACATGTAACGTCCGTGTATGTTTTCTTTTAACATCGTCCACCTCACAGCCCCCGAGAGGAACTGACCAGACGGCTCCGCTCACACACTCATCATTCAGTTAAGTGAAAATGTCCCCCGCTGGCTGTCTCTCCCGCCCCCCCACTCGCTCCCCGAGTCCGTCTCCTCTGGTGGGTTTTTTGGTCTCATAGCAAACAAGCCCCTCGCTATAAATCACACAGTGAACGCAGCGTGGTCAGAAACGAGCACGACGTGGAGTGTTATTACTAACTGCAGCCACTTGTGGTAGATCTCACTGCTGGGAAGGAGAGGGTTGTGGTATTTAGGAGGTTGTTCTCAGGGCCGGACCTGTACATTTGGGGGCCCTAAACAGGATAAGATTAGGGGCCCTGACTCGTCGTGACGGTGAAATATTCAACCATTTGTTCTCAAATACAACCGGTATTAATTTGTACTCTAGTGTAAAGCGTTATCTCAATTATAATCAAACATAAAGTCAATTTGCTTTAACATCAGTAAACTACACATGCTTGTAGGGGCCCCTGGGGGCTGTGGGGCCCTAAACAGCTGCTCAGTCGCCTGATAGGTGGGACTGGCTCTGCTTATTCAGAGAAGGACCTTATTCAGGTTTAAAATAATCAGAAAATGCTGTTTACATGGCAGTTCCTTCTTCAGACTCTTGACTATATAGTGTTGGTATCCATGGTAACGCGTCTAATGAGTTTTAAAGTTCACTCCGAGTCTCGAGGCACCGGTGGTTCGGATCCCCATGCTCCCAATACAATCTGTGAATCTCCACCTCTGTCAGGAAGCCTGGACAAGAACACTAAATAATCTCTGTTTCTCTGTCTACCATGAAAAATCCATCTTGTTTCTATAGTCACTGCGATCACAGGTTTTGCAAAGCAGCTGCCGACACGTCTCTGGCTGCAGAGGGTGGGTGTGTTTGATTTATCGTCCCAGCACCGAGCCAGAACTGTTGTGTTGGGTCAGGAACGCGACCCGGCCCAGTCTGATGGTTCCCATGCTGCAGGTGTGGTCCTGCTCCACATGCATCTTTTTTTTCAGACACATATTTTTAACCTCCTATTTAACCAGGGAGGTTGATTAAGAACAAATCAGCCACAATGATGAACTGGTATGAGAAAACTGTCTGGAACCAGAGGGAAGGGGGGGAAAGTAAAAGCAGCTGTCAGAGGACGACAGAAGGAAATCAGAGTGAAGCTGCAGCGACTCGTTTTAAGTCTTTGTTGGACGAGACAAACACAGAATTTCAGTTTTCCTTTTACTTATTTGAAACTCATTGCATTTAACGACCCGAAGCACGTCTCCTGGTCTATTAATCAAAGATTCTAACGTCTAAAGAGTGAAAATAGATTCAGAGATTTGAGGATGAACGTTGAACAGATTAGAAAAGTTGAAAAAAAGGAAACTGGATCATTAACCAAAAGAGAAACTGTAAAAAGTGCAAATCTGGAACTTTTTAAAATTGGATCATAAAAGCCGTTTTCAAACATGGCCTCTGGAGGCTTGTCTGCAGAGTTGGGTCTTCAGAGTGTTCAGGTGAGGGATGTAATATCGTAACATCTTCGTCCGTCTCTTCTACGTGTATGAAACCACGTTTTCATCAAGATATATTACTTTTCTTTTAGTCTTTTGCATTATCACGTCCGCTCCTGATGAAAGTCCGGACACGTGCGTCCTCGCGTTCAGCTGGACAATGAGCGGAGGATCTCCAGAGTTCAGTGCTTGTCTGAAAGCAGCTCAAGAGGAAGCCTGGCTCCATAGTCCTCAAAAGACACTTAAAGACCAACCAGAGTCTCATTCTCATGTTTTCCTCTGAAGAAAGTCGTCTCCGTCTATTTTCGTATATCACCATCTTTCTTCTTCTTCTCCTTCCTTCTCCATTATTTTCTCGTGTTTTAATTACTGGACTCTGAGCGAAGCGGCGTGCCAGACTAACCGACGCTTTACGGCCTCGTGTTCAGAGTCTTCCTCGATTTGTCTTTAATTACAGGAACATGAAAGCGTAACGACACGAGGGTCTTTCATTACCCGGAGTGGAAATAGTCTGTTGTGTGTTATTCTGAATAGATTATTTTAAATTATTTAGGTGTCAGAAAGCCCAATAAGAATATATGTTCTCTTGCTTTCTCATTTTGGTCCGTGGACTCTGTCATTTGGACTTCAGCCGTGTATAAATGTTTATAAACGTTGGTTAAACTCCTGTAAATCTTCTACTGTACAGTGACCGTGTTCTTATTAAGATGTTTCTGTAGGTCTCCGCCTTTAAACTTTATAAATATCCACATTCCTCATCCCCTCAGTATCTTGCATTCCAGCATATATTTTTCTTTTTATTGTGAACTGGGAAGATCACAGGTTCCTTAATGTGGTTTCAGATATCGCCAGTGGAAACCTTTTTTATGATGGAAAAAAAATGAGTGGAAGTTTTGAACTTTGGTCATTTATCTCGACCAAAGTTGCATTTTGGGTGATTTTGAATAAGCGGCGTCCCCTTGGCGTGGGAATCGTGCTCCAAGTGCAGCTCGGCGTGGCCTTGAACAACCTCACAACCCTCAGGACGACCTTTTACCTCCGACTCGCTGCGTCCAGAGTAGTCGTACGTCACATTATAGTTATTTATAGTTATTACCAACACACATGAGCCACTTCCACGGGCGCCAGTGATTTTCAGTATCATCATTAATGGATGTGCACATGAGCTTCAACACAAACATCTGACATTCACACACAGGAGGAACTTTTACGCTGAAACAACAAACAAGACGTCACAGCCGACTGGTCAAAAGCAATAAAAGTTTTTAAGACTAAACTTGAACTACAAGTTGAATTTGTCTATTTCAGAGGTTCCATTTTATTAAGTTTTCTTAATAAAAACGCCTCCTCTATGATCATAAAAATGTAAAAATCATTGATTAAAGTCGACTTAATACAAGTTAAATCAAGCGACAGACGGTATTAAACTCAAGCTTTATATTCTGATGTGTTCCAGTTAAAAGATGAATGACGGCTCCTGAGACTGAAGCCAAAACATCTGGATTAGTGAATGTGTCCCAAACTCTGCCTCCTCCTTGCTTATTAATTTTTATTTTATATTCTATAAAAGTGTCCTACTGAGAAACAGATTCAACCATATTTTGAGAGCATAAACTTCTGAAGTCATATGAAGGTTTTACTTTTATAAACCTTTTTTAAAGAACGACCACATGACCGACAGTTGAGGCTCAGATATTGTCAAACTGGTCTGAGGCACAATGTCACAACGTCTGCATCCTCCTCCGTCTCGATGACAACATGTTTAGACTGTGATGTGACTACCTGTCATCGAGCACTTGTGGTTTCATTGTTTACACGTGTGTGTGTGTGTGTGTGTGTGTGTGTGTGTGTGTGTGTGTGTCATCCTTACGACCAACTTAAATGTCACTGGAGTAAATTAAGGGTGTGAGTGTTTCAAACTTTCGTGCTTCCCATTGTAGACTTGATCAAAGCGTGTGCGTGTGTGTGTGTGTGTCTGTGTGTGTGTGTGTGTGTCTGTGTGTGTCTGTGTGTGTCTGTGTCTGTGTGTGTGAGTCGAGGTTAAGAGGGTCCTGCTCTCTCTCTCCTCTCCTGTCAGACTTACAGCACACGTCTGCCGTCATCACAGCTCTGCGGAGATTTGGCTGCAGCCGTTGTTTGGGTGAATCGCACACAGATGTTGACACCGTGGTGTAAACACAACTGGGATGGGGGTCCAGAGGGGGGGGGGGGGGGAGCTCCGGCTCAAACTGACTGAACACAGACGCCTTGTTTTACGTTCACGCATATTCACACCCGGCAGCGGCTGATCCACTGTCAACCAGTGAGCCGCTCCACTTGATTTGAAGGATAAGCGCCTTGCTCATGGGCAACCTGGTAATAGAAGTTGACGGAATCGGTCTTTCACCTCCAGGTTTTCTGCCTTTTGTAAGTTTTCACAGTTAAACCTGCATCAACTTTATTTACCATCACTGAGTATTGTATGAAAGTGCAGCTTTAATTGATTACGTCTCGATCAATGTCTTTAATATTCTTTATTCTGATGGGTCCTGGATATTACCTGGTTTCTTGTTTTCAGGATTCTCCCTTATGATTCTTCCTATTCTCACCTTTCCTGCCTTTTACTCCTCTGACTGACTTGTTGTCACTTTATTTCCACGGCCTCGTCTCTTTCTGTCTCCGCACAACCATCATTTAAAAACTACTAATATCTGCCAGTGTTGTGAAGCATGTTAAAGTTCATCGCAGAGCGTGTAACACTTCTTCTTTCTTTGACTCATTTCTCCTTGTGGCTTCTTTACTGCTGTGGAAAGTCAAGTGAAAACACTAAAACCCAAAGAATAATGATTGTGGTGCTGGTGATGTGGAAATAGGTCGGCTCTGTGCCCCGTGGCTTTTTCCAAACCAATAAAATAAGCTAAAGTGCGCCTTTCTTAGTTTTTTTTTTCTTTGGGCTCCGTCTATGGAGTTTTATAATGTTTCTGCTAAACTCCTCAAAAACAGTTTCATCGGTTTAAGTACCGAACTCAACGCCGCTCTCGTGCCGTGCCATCGCAGAATCATCGGGGCCGTTCTTGTTAACATGAAATTTCAAGAACACCACGAAGGACTTTCTTCAGATTTGGTTCAAACCTTCACTTGGACTCAAAGATGAACTGTGACCTCACGAATCCCTTTTTATTCCTTTTGAACACAATATCTTAAGAACGCCTTTGGAGAATTTAAAATTTGGCACAATTGGTCACTTAGTCACAGATAGCTGATCAGATTTGGGAGGTCAAAGGTCAAAGGTCAAGGTGACCTCACATGAGACTGGATACAAATGTATGATGACTGAAGCTATTGAGCAGAAGCATAAAACCACAGGGTGGAAATTCTAAACAGCTGATTTGATTGACGTCTTCCCTCTGAAGTTCATATCATTCTAGCTCTGAGGTGTTTGGTGTAAAGCTGCCGGCTCCTGGGCCTCAGGGTCACATGGTGGTGAACCTCTGCTTCTCCACTGGACGCCCTCGCTCTGTGCCGTCTCTCCCCAGGCTGGGGTCGGTCCTGTGGTCGGCCCTGTGGGGCTGAGAGGCTCCAGACCTGCAGCCGCTCTCGGTTGGAAAAGGTGAACTGAGATCAGCGCTGTTTTAGCCTGTCTGTCATGTGTATGTGTGCACTTCTGTGTGTTTTGTCAACACATGAAATTACCATAATTACCCCTTCACATATGTGCCTGTGTCATTAGAACCTAATTAGCAGGATGTTTGTACACGTGTTTGAATCCCGCAGGATGGAAACGCTGCTCGCAGCCGTGACTCTGCGTTGGCAGGAGAGACGAGGGAATCTGAACCTGGGTCCAACGTTTCAACATGTCTCCGCCGCCTCTGCTTCAGAGCTTATTAAGTGTAACACAAGGAGGTGAAGGGTAAGAAAAGAGGAGGAGGCAGAGAGTGGGAGTGAAGGAGTGAGTAACTTGGTGAGTGTGAATGAGAGGGAGAGATGTGGTGATTTGCACGCCCCATTTGCAACGATTCAGATCCAGTACGATGATGACCTTACGACCAAGAGAGGTGTTTGAAGAGGAGGAGGAGGAGGAGGAGGAGGAGGAGGAGGAGGAGGAGGAGGAGGAATGAAAGCCCAAATGTTTTCACGTCTGTATGTGCTTCAGAGGCGTCCCTGAGTACGAACCCGATGTATATATGTACACACACAGTTGCTTTTATTTAAAATCAAAACATAGAAGAATTACATGATACAAATTTTGTTCTGAACCCTTTTATTTTATTACTGATCTTCAACTCCACACGCGTCTCTGGGCTCTCGCAGCCTCACACCTACTGTGCTTGTGCCTTTTTCTCGACTTCAAGTGCATACGTGACCTGTTGCACGCAAAAGTAAACAATGGATGTTGCTGCAGAGAGGTAACGAGAGAGAGAGAGAGGAGAGAGGAGAGAGAGAGAGGAGAGAGAGAGAGAGAGAAGAAGAGGAGAGAGAGAGAGAGAGGAGAGAGAGAGAGAGAGAGAGAGAGAGAGAGAGAGAGAGAGAAGAGAGCAGGAAGAAAAACAGGGGATGAGAGAGAGAAAGGAGAGAAATGTGCTGCATACTGGACTCAGAGGGGGTTTATTTTTCCTCTTGTGTGCTGAAACCACAGCTGTTACAACACAAGGCAGCCGAGAGAAAGTCATCACCAAGTATTAACATATTGCTGCTTCGGGGCCGTTTTATACGATCGAAGTCTCGATTGCCCTGATTGCACCGAGGAGGGAAGAGAAACACATGCGTGACTCGTTTATGGGGTGCACATTCCTCCGTCTCCCAGCAGAGGATCATTTGGGCTCTTTAAATAGAGCATATACAATGGCTACATGCTAATTACTGACCACGAGGACGGCTGAGAGTTAAAGGAAAGAGGGGAGAAGAGAGAGAGAGAAGGCGAAAGTTCCCCCTGAATCCACTCTGCAAACTGCGCCTGCACGCTCGAACTCTCCCCCTGATGAAAAGCCGCCCTGAGGGTCATGTTCCAGCTCAGACTTTTGGGAACCGTGCCAAGTTCTGCCTTGAATCAACTTGGACGGAGGTTTGTTGCTGCAATCAAGAGACGTGCATGTGAGATCTGGTCGGACTCTCGTCTCCCCGAAGTCATAACACAGAAATCTTTGGCCCTTTCCACTTTTGGAAAGCAGCAGGTGATCGGCCCGATAGTGTTGATTTCTCCTTCTGCCTCATGAAACTTGTGTCATTGTGCAAGACCCACTTCATCTTCTGTAATGAGAAGCATTTGGCCGTCATGCATTTGCAGTACCGGTCCCTGTTTTTGCACTTTTACCTCTCAACCTTTGAAAAGTGCACGGCTTCAAACACATGACGCACTCGTGGGACTTGGCCAGATTGATTTTTAACAAGGCTGCACCGAGCGGCTTTTCTTTCCAGGGAGAAATAACATCTGTTTTTTTTTTTAAAATGATCCAGTTCTGGCATTCGCCTGAAACATGCGGAGTCCAGAGATAGCTCGGCGGTGCTCGTTGCCGTGGCGACCCAAACAGATTTACCTTTCGTCGTGAGAAAACACACCAGGACAAAACGGTTCTCACGGCGTTTTAACGAGAGCCCGGCGCAGTGAAAGGTTTTACGACACGTCCATCCTCAGTTTACCGAGCTATCGACCTGTTTGTTCAGCGCACATCAAGCCGGGATTCGTTCAGTGTCAACACACGTGCAGGTGGGACTCGGGAGGACGACTCTGCGGCAGCGTTCGTCTCGAGTGCGTCTGTTTGCCGACGACACTTTATGGTTCCACTCAGAGGATTCACAGGCGTTTGGTCAAGTGAAGTGTGTTTCGTGGTTGGTTTTCATTAGTATGGATGTTAAAATGGCTCAAAATGTGATCACTACGGCACAGATTTTATGGCTTCATCACTAAATGGTGGAGAGGTGTCGTCCGTTCAGTCTGTGGCTGTGGACTCTTGGTTTGGTTTTAAGACTAAAGGATCTTTTGCTTTGGAAAGCTTGTTCTGGTCCAAACGATGTTATATTGAGAGGAGATGTTACTTCATATTCAAACTATGAAAAAGTTGATTATTTTTAAAAGCATCAAATGTAGTTGTATCTGTTTATTTGATTAGACAGTTGAAGATATTTCATGCCTAAGGGCAATGTTGATGTTTTCAGACCGAACTGTGTTGAGTTTCAAAACAGTAACAGTATCTAGGAGGAAATTTGGGGATTTGTGGGCTCTGACATCAAACCGGGGGGGATTATCTTTAATCTCTCAAACCTCATTGGTCCGACTGGTGCGACTCGACAAACACAAGAAAGGTTCAAACATGGTTTTATTCTAATAGTCTCACTGGAGCACGTGGAGATTCCAAATGCGTTGGGGATGAAATCAGAGGGATCACTGTTTATAAAAATGTCATTTAAAAAACAATCGAGCAATATTTTAAATATGCTGGAATGGTGCAGCCGTTGGATTTGAATATTTCTCATATATGACACACAAACTATAGATGATTCTATTTTCTCAAAGCTGCGACCGAAACTAAAGGAGGTTAACTTTGTGCCGTGTAAACACAATTCTTTTTGTGTGACATCAGGCTTTTCCACACCGATGTAAACCGAAAACAATTAAACAACAATCATGGAACTTTCTATGTTTTTGTCCTGGTCACTCAGAAGCTGCAGCTAATTCAGAGGCCGGTTTGAATGCTTCCTGGAAAGAGCAAGACTTCACGTCGACCTCTCGCTGAAGGAGTTCGGGTCCAACTGCTTCGTGCTTAGTGATGAATAACTGCTCTTTTTATCATAATGGTGTTTATGGTGATGGAGAGGTATTGATTTTTAGGATTTATGGTGCGTAAGGGAGCTGATGTCAGTGTGAAGGAGAATATTCTGGAAAGAGAGAGAGAATATTTATGCAATTGCTTTAATAAAAACGTGTGTGTGGGGGGGGGGGGGGGGGGGGTCCACCATCCATTCCGCTCTTAGACATTAACTCCGGCCAGATGTGACCGTTGCCCTTCGACGCTGTTCATCTCGTTCTTTCTCCGCTCAGCTCCTCTTTCTTACCTTCTTTGGTAAACCTCCTCCGACTTCCACTCCCTCGTCACCTTCTCCTCGCGCTGACCTTTCCTGCCAAGTTCAATCGCACTCGTACGGCTCCCGACAGACACGGAACCTATATAACATACTGTACCTGAGAGCGCACGCACATGTTTCCATGCAAACGCCACACTGACGTGCATATGGAGGTGGAGTGAAGGCTCATGGGAGGAGTGTGTCTGTCATCCACCTGAAAACCTCTGACATCAGACTGTGTGTGTGTGTGTGTGTGTGTGTGTGTGTGTGTGTGTGTGTGTGTGTGTGTGTGTGTGTGTTTTTACCCTGGGCGTTCACGCCTGTTGCTACGACTGATCCAGCTCATTTCCTCTCCACAAAGACTCATGTGGGCGTATGTGAGTGTTCTACTTTAAACATGTGTGTGTGTGTGTGTGTGTGTGTGTGTGTGTGTTTATACATTAAGTCACGTCCGTATCCAAACACAAAGTCTTAAGGATTTTAAGTAACTGATAACGTTTTTTTACTTTGAAATGGGTTTTAAAAGCATTATTTGTGTCTTTTATGGTTAATTATCTAACATTATCCTTTTGTTTTTAAATATGACAACGTTTTTTTTTCTCACTATCTGCCCGAATCAAAATCAATCAATTTGAGAAACACGCCTAAATTCTTAAATCTAGTTTTGGCTTGAGTGACAGTTCAGGGTCAGAAGCTCGCGTGTGCATGTTGTGTGTGAGACGCTCTGATTGGTCGACTCTCTGTGGATTTCTTCTGGACTAAAAACCTGTGATGACGGCTGTGAAGTCTGCTTGTGTGTGTGTGTGTGTGTGTGTGTGTGTGTGTGTGTGTGTGTGTGTGTGTGTGTGGTGTGTGTGTGTGTGTGTGTGTGTGTTTATTCTCTGGCGGTTACTTGATTGGACCAGGTCGACGTATTAAATGCTCGGTGCTTTTCAGGATATAAACAATAAGCCTCACGAATCAGCTCGGACGTTCCCTTTAACGCTGGGAACTCCCTTCCTGGTTCTGTTTGGCTTGTGGTTTTTATTTCCATACTTTAAAACACCTGACTCTTAAACACACACACACACACACACACACACATTGTGTAGTTGCACGTGTGTGTATACTGTACAACGACGTCACGATGTGTTGAACATTTGTAATTATCACAGGAGCAAAAGGGGAAGTTTGGTGACGTTGTAGAATGAGCAACAAAACCCACGTTAGCAGGTCAGGTTGATAGTCAGTGTGTTTCTTTAATCTCTGACCCTTCAACCATCCCAACCCTGTGTGTGTAAGTGTTGCTATGGTGATGGCGTTCCAGTAGCTGCTTTATGCTGCTGTGGGTCGAATTCGAGGGGAATCGAAGTTGTTTAAGTCGTCAAAGTTACAAGAACAAAACACATTAACCTATGAAAACCATTAAGAGTGGAAAACTGATTAGGTCTTGATGACCCAACACGTCAACGCGAGTCTCCCTAGCTGCTCACTAGAGGAAAGGAATGGCTCTCCAGTGGCTTCATCACTTTACAACACGGTGACTTGGGGGAGACGTTTGCTTCGGGGATGACAAGTAGAGGAGAGGAAGATGAATACGTCTCAGTCATGTGCAAACTCCCAGGATCCAACCAGTAAGTTACCAGTGAGGCTGGAAAACTTTCTGCTTTCTCGACAGAAAAAAAAAACTCTCCCCTCAATGGATCGAGGCTACACGCACCAAGCTAGCATGGATCACTTAGTGGTTTCATCAAAACAATGTCGACACATCAGTGACTCTTGTTTGTGTGCCGCTGTTACATAATGAGCGGTGCTGTTTACGTCCCCACTGGTGGTCAGTGGTTTCCATTACCAAGAATTGAAAGACCCCTAATGACTCTAATGCATTTTACTGTCTATTTTGATGTTCGGTGGTTACAAACACGAAACCACCCTTTCTGTCACTTTACAGCCAAATTAGTCTCGCTCTCTTGTTTACATGTTTTCTCTTTCTCTCGTCCTCTGTTTTTCCCCCCATTTTTAAATGTGTTTCTCTAGTTTTTCGAGTGCGGCTTAAGAAATATCACGGAAGGAGAAGCTTTAAATGATAAAACTCTACCAAGCAGCAAACAGAGACGAGTTAGAGGGAGGAACGAGCAACACACACACACATTTACACACAACAGACCCATCAAAGGATGTATCTATCTATCCTACAATGAGTTTTGAATTAAAACTAAATTACAAAGCCATCCATCTATGCTAGAGTGGGTGCTGTGTGATGGGTCATGGTGGGTCAGCTGCGACCCCGAGCTGTTCCATGGCCTCGTGGGATGTATCATGCCTCCAGTGAGTTCTGGGTCCAGCTCAGGGTCTCCTCCCAGTTGTGCATACCTAAATAAAATCTACAGTGGACAGCATCCAGGAGTCATATCTCTACAAATGCCTGATCCACTGGCTCCTTTCGATGTGAAGGAAACAGCGACTCAGACGTCCAAACTCCTCGTGCTGTCTCGACGGCTGAGCCCAGTCACCCGACAGAGAAACCTCATCTCAGCCACTTGAATCCACAATCTTTTGGTAACCAGCCAAATCACCAGGAGCGAGGGTTGCTAGGTAGATTGACTGCTAAATCAACCGTAAACATCCCCAGTGCGTGCTAAAGGTCATGGTCTGATGAAGCCAACGGGACCACAGGACCACGTCATGCAAAGAACAAGGATACAATCCAAACGTTTCCAAGATGGACAAGTACCCACCCGGACTGTATCTTGGAATCCTGGTGACACAGGTCATCCTTGGTGGAGTCCAGCACCCACCGGACATTTATACTGAACATATGGACATAGGGTCTCTGCAAGATCTAAACCAGGATCCTGGAAATTAGGCTCTAAACGTCTGTCGAACCTTGGATTCACGAGGAGCAATTAGGACTCTGGAGCTTTTATTTCCACACTCCACTCAAACCTCAGACAGCGTCACAGTGATTCAGCAGTATGGGACTGGTGGTCCAGTGAGGGGCTCCGTGCCAGCTGCTGAAAGACAACACCGGTGAGAAAGCGGCTTTGGCACGGCCGCCATATCTGCAACGCGGACCACCCGCCTCCTCGGGGTCGCTCGCTCTCATACACGCAGGTATTTTTAGCAGCTCAGGAAGTGGATCAGCCTGGATCTACCTCAGCTCACTTGATTACTCAATGTTGTTCTCAGGCTTGATCCCTTCTCTCCTCTCACACCCACACAGAACGTTTGTGACGTTTTGTTATAAATATACTTAAACAACATCACAATCAAGTGTCAGAAAGTCGAATTCAAGGATCTAAACACCTCGGTCGATGCATGAGGCAGCAGATTCTCCTCGAAGTCTGTTTGATGGAATAACTTCACGTGGTCGCGTTTCTTTCCCCTAAACGGACATTCGTATAAAACCAGGCAAGTTCTGTCGATGTTTTGTTCATGTTGACGATTTTGCATTAACTCAACGACTGGTCTCATTTTTTAACAACAGAGTTTTAATGTATTAAGACACAGACTCGGGATTACAGGTATTTTAAAAATCTTTTTCCTGCAGCAATGTGAGGAAGCCAGATTTCTGAATGTTAAGGATGTTGCAACCATAGACTGAATTTAAGTAAAGTCAATTCAGAAGTGCCTGAAACTTGTTTTCTCTTGATTGACCATATGGGATTAAACCCATTAAAGCACCGTGTGCATTGGGGCCGTTGATACCGTGTGATTGACAGCCAGTACTGTCCAATGGGTGGAGGTGTAGGTCGACGTGCAGTGTCCTCGGGCATCAAGGCTGATCAGTTTTTGAGCAACATCAAATATGTGGTAATTATTTGCTTCTGAGCTATATTTTTCATTGGGGAAGTGATTTGAAAACAGTTTTATCTGCTGGGAAACATTCTATTTGCTTTCTTATTTAAAGTGAGAAGTTGTTACCTGTCGTGTCAGCTTAGCTCACGTAGTGTTCTGAGCTAGCAGCTTTCCGAACTGTCGCCCACATCTGTAGCTTTCAGCTTTACGAACACAGACAACACGAAACCACGCTCCAGCCTTTGTTTCTGTTCCCAATTAAACCAAAGATTTACAGCGTGTTAATTCAAGAGATTAAGAGGTGCTGGTAGGTATACAACCAAGTGTCAAGGATTTACAAAAGAATAGTTTCAGGTGGGTACATGCACACAGAGATAAATCATAAATATGAACACACACACGCACTCTGCCTCCAATCTTCCCCTTCTCCCCGTCCAACAATAACAAGACGCCTTGACTCACTCCTTCCTGCTCCTTCTCTCTTCATCTCCACCTTCTGGGACTTTCCCTCATGAATTCTCCTGCGTTTTTGGTTTATGATGAATCTCCCCCCCCCCCACACACACACACACACGTAGGTCTCATTCTGTGGGTTACAGAAATATACAAAACAAATATACGAATGATTAGATGGAATCAGTCCGATTTGATTCAAGCCACAAGAGATGTAAATTTTAAAAACTGATGAGAGTCAAATGATGTGGTTGGAAAAATTGCTTGTGGTTCATGTGGGTCACTGCTTCTTTTGAATGCAAAATGTATTTTAACTATCAGGCTTGACGTACATTCAAATGTCTTTCCATGTGTTCTTGTCCAACGTGTGTCTCTCAGCTCATTGAGAAAAAAGAAAACGCCGTCTCAGCCCCTCGGCACAAGTGGAGTAATTTCCCTGACTCCGTTGAACCGTCAGTTTGACTTCGACTTATAAACTAAACTGCAAAACAGTGAATCTGCTTCTTCCGTGCGCTCAGCCCACAGTTTCCAGCGGTTTGCTTTCCAAGCGTCTTCGTCGGTCCCACTTTAGCTACTGGCCACGAGAAGTACTTAACCTGTCGGCCTCAGTAAATATCCAAGTGTTTCCTCTGTGGACTCTAGCACAACAATAGGAAGCTGAAAGTCCCCCGGAGGTCTGCTGCAACGCAAATAAACTCCGGTTTGACTTTATTTTGCTGCAGGATTGTTTGATTTACTCTCTGAACGTCCGACATGTGACTGTATCTGTAATTAAAAGGAGAACTGACAGAGCATTATCACACCTTTAGGTGAAACCTGATTGGTCAGAAATCCTGACATTGATGAGAATTTAATAGATTAATTAAATATCAGTAAACAGCAAAGTGATAGAAAAGTAATTTTCCCTGTAAAGATTGAGGTGATCATTTGTTTGTGCAGTATTATTGAGGGAACAACTTCGTTTTGCTTTAAACCAAACTAGTCAGTCTCAGCTGTCTGAATATGACTTCTTGGTCCCAGCCACAAACATGGAGGAGGCAGGGTTTATGACCTGTGCTGCAGCCAGCCACCAGGGGGCGATCAAAACATTTTGGCTTCACTGTTGGGGAACTGTTATAGTCTTTTATAAACACCGGCCATGCTGTCATCCTTATGTCATTTATTATGTCATGTGTTTTATGAATTTGGTTTAATATAATATTTTTCAAGAGAAGAGGTGATGAGTTAGAGCCAGAAAGAATTTGGCTCAGAATGTGTGAAGCCACTGGATTACTGTCCGAGTGAGGGGGATTTACAAGGGTGTGTGTGTGTGTGTGTGTGTGTGTGTGTGTGTGTGTGTGTGTGTGTGTGTGTGTGTGTGTGTGTGTGTGTGTGTGTGTGTGTGTGTGTGTGTGTGTGTGTGTGTGTGTGGCGGTTAAGGGTGACGGGAGACGACTACATTAGCGACACTCGTCCTGGCGCTGGTCTCCGTCCTTCTGGCTTCATCCCAGTCAGATCGTGGGAAAGACACCCCCGCCTGAAAACCAAAACAAATCGATAAATAAAATAAGTTAAAGCAAATAAACAGATGCGAAAAAACAACAGGAAAATACATCACTGTCGGCGCTAAAGTTAGATTCGGATAAGGAAGGATGTGTGAATGTGTTTTATTGTGGACGAGACTTTACGTGTACGTGTGTGTTTTAGACGTGAACTTGTTGAGGTTCGAGGTTTTGTGCAATGTCAAGTCTTTTGATGCCATTCTGGTTCTTTGTGGTTCAAATGTCGAAGTGCAGAAATTTGCTAAAAAACACCAAATGAACCCGACACTTCACTGCGGAGGTTTGAGCTGGAGAGAGTTTGAAGGTGTTGAGGTGAGAACTGAGACAGATGGAACTAATGAGGAGACAAAGTGAAGGAGGAAGGAGAGCGGAGCGATGTCTCTAATAAATGAGGTTGAGAGGCGCAGAGGAAACAAGTGGGTGAAGAGCATGGTTTACATCTCCAGTACATTCTCCTCTGTGTAAACGATCCATGCTTCAGATCCTCATTTAAAACACTTCATTGTTCACAGGCTGAAAAATGTAGTCGCCTCCTCCGACTGAAGATCAGACGTGTGATGCACATTAATCCTCAACGAGCAGTCGACACAACTCACATTAACAGTTCTCACTCGTCTGTTTAAAATCAACATCAGGAATCTGGGAGATTTATGATTTTCTCCAGTATCCACATTTTTTCCTTATTGGGTCTTTTAGGATCCAAGTAGCCCTCATCTATCTGCACCTCTGGTCCTGAGAAACCGTTTCTGTCTGGACACAAAGAAGAGACTAAAGTTCCCTCGACACCTTCAACCTTGAAAAGTGGAAAGCCAAGTTAAGACATGAAGTAGCAACTGAATCCAAAGAGATAAATGCAGTAAATTAAAAAATAAAGTATCCAAGAAAACGTCCACATCAATGTTCTTTTAGTTTATTCTGAAAGTGTCTAAGTGGCAAGAGCATCAATAGCCACAATGGCAAGAACTAGAGCCACGTCCCGTTGCCACCCACGCTCAGTGATTGACAAGTGGTCGACTATTGGAAGTTGAAGAGACTCTGGCACCAAAAGATGAAATTTCAAAAACAAACAAGTGGAGTGTGGATAATTGCCACTTCAGACTTTGAGTTTCTCTGTGTTTTCCACACTCGTTCTCCACCATCCGTCTGCTGGTCTGAATCAGAGGTGACTCAGAAGGGCAGCAACTGGAAACGACACGTTAACCAGAGACAAATGGTGTTTACCGTGTGTGTGTGTGTGTGTGTGTGTGTGTGTGTGTGTGTGTGTGTGTGTGTGTGTGTGTGTGTGTGTGTGTGTGTGAACCAGCAGTGGGGAAAACGTGGGCGTCGCAGCTCCAGGCGAGTGGGACAGATTTCTAGGGGAGTGGACTGGAACTTGGAGGGAGTCGAGAGAGAGAGAGAACCAGGGCAAACGTGAAGGAAGAGTGGGGGAAACGTAGAGAAGGATTTGAGGTGAGCGAGAGAGGAGAGAGAGAGAGCTGCCTCTGTGGGTCCGAGTATAAACATGGAGGCAGCGCAGGAACGTGTGCGGGGGCGTCGGGGTGAAACTGCGAACAATAACGATGATGGAGGGAAGGAAGAGAGTAGAAAACGAAAGTTAGGGGAGTTTAATAACAGGCCTCATCTTTCTACTCCTTTCTCTCTCACACTCACACACACACACACACACACACACACACACACACACACACACACACACACACACACACACACACACACACACACACACACACACACACACACACACACACACACACACACACACACACACACACACACACACACACACACACCGGGGAGGCAGAAAAAGATAACACGGTTATGAAAGTGACCACAATCGGGCTTTGTGTTCTTTTCATCCCTCGCTCCCTCCCCTCCATCCAACACACACATCTCTTGCCACACGCCTCCTCGCAGTCGGCCACACACAACCACATGCCGGGCCCACATGTGCAGCAAGAATCCAGAATTCAAACCATCCACCTACACACGCACACACACATAAACACACAAAATAAAACACTCACAAATAACCCATGCACAAAATCCAACACCTAAATACACACACAGTCAGCCAAGCTCAACAGGCAGAGAAACACACACACACACACACACACACCACACACACACACACACACCACACACACATCTCATGTTCGTATGTACACACTCGGAGGCCCAGGACTTGGGACGGGGGGGGATTTCCAGCCTGATGCTCCACAGCTGCGGGACGGCACCCAGCGCGCCGCCAACCTGACGCAGAGTGATGACCTCATCAGATGGGAGTAACCGAGAAAACAAACCGAGAACAATCCGAGGCCGAACTTCGACTTTGTGTCTTATTCTGAAAATACAAGATGGAGACGGAGAGACACAGAATTTCACTGCAAATGTGTTGGCACGATGGGTTTTTACTTTGGTGCATTTTGGTTCTTTTTCCAAAATCCCAAAAGATTTGACACATTCACCAGAATTCATACGATCATAGATACATTTTTTTGATCTATGTAAACTTTAGATCATTGTCCCATAGGAAGCCGAAGAAGAAGAAGAGTACAGTTTTGAACTATTGCATGACGTACGTTCCCAGGGTCAGTAAAAGAAAATACTGCTGTGAGGTGGAACAGCTATCGTTGGCGTTATTAGTGAAATTGGAGATTGGGAATAACCCGTTTCCTCTCCTGTTAGCATTAACTCTTAACTGCGGAGTCGTCTCTTGGTGGTTGTGATGATTTTCTACCTTCTCCGGCGGCTGGAGAATCTCAACAGACACATAAACAGCTGCTGGAATAATAATTCACTCTGGCTCTGAATGCAGGGTCCTGTCATTTTAAATAAAAGTCCCCCCCACCAACTATCAAATGTTTATTGCATCATGGATTAGAAGCATATATCATGATAATCCATCAATTACTTGACTCCAGAGCAAACGGCTGAAATGACAGAAGCACTGAGGGACGTTGAGAGAAACACCCTGTGTGGAGAGCAGACGTCCGTCCACCCCCGGCCCCCACGCCCTCACAGGGACTGTTTCCTGACACTGACAGAAAAATTACTAATGTGGAGAGACTGCACAAGGGGACATTAGTGGATGACTGACAGAGAAAACAGACGTGCGTGGGTTGGGAGAGTTTATGGAAACTGATATTAAGAATGGGGAGAGTTGAGTGTGTGTTGAGCGGTGGTGGCGAGCGTCTGGATTCTGACTGACGTGGACTTTTGGAGGATGAAACTGATGTTAGAGAGTAAAAGATATCTGCTTTACCAATATATCGGCTGATATTAAAAATGTCAATGATTCCTTAGATGTCTTTATCAAACTCGTGTGACAAACTAGAACTAGAGTCAGAGATTCAGAGACAAAGAGACAAAGAGGCTTTTATGAGGAGAAAACTTCGGCATCACTCGTTTGTTATTAAAGCAAATAATCCAAAAAGGAATTAGAGTAAAGTTTTTAAAAAGCCACACGTCTCCTCTTGCACTCGACCTCTCTCACCTTTTCCCCCCCCCCCCCCGCACTCCCTGTGCTCACCACTTCTTCATGAAGTCTCTCGTTCGCGCTCTCTGCTGTTTGATACCCGGTCACTTTGCCAGAAGCAATTCAAGTATTCCCACATGTCCGGCTCTGGCTCGGGACGTCCACCTCTCGCTGTGGTTGATCAACATTTTCACACTGCGTGAAATCCACAGCAGATCTGCAGTTTTGGCAAGAGCCAAGAAATCTGCACTAACGATGAACAGTTTCCAGGTCAGCAGCAGAAGGTAAACAAATGAAAAGCGAGCGGAGAGCTTTGTTTCTGGGTGGTAAGTGTTGAGCGAAGCATTTAAAGATCCTTGTATCGATCAGTTGAAACAATGATTAGTTGTAATGGGATCGATCCGGGGTCACCACCTGGTGAACTCCGGTCCGAATCCGGACCCAGAGAGGTTTCCATCCTGAGTCCGACTCTTCTTCACTCACAAAACTCACAAACTGAACGCACGATGAAATCCTACTGCCTGGTTCATCCTGCTCTCCCATTACAAAGGGACTATGGGTGAAATCTCCTCAGTTGTGCAGGACAAAATAAAACACTTTGCCAAGAGATTTTGTTTATTAGCCCAGAATGTAATGTAGCAAGAAGACACATGGTTTGAATGTAGGACATGAGCCGGGTCTGAGGGCTCTGTTCCTTTCTGAGAACAGGTCGTTCCCTTTTCTCTCTTTGGCTGCAGGTCGGCCCGATAAGAGCCAGTATCTGTTCCTCAGCGATCGACTTGCACCACGGACTCGTTTGTAAGTGGTGGTGAAGGTCGCTTCAGGAACATCCTTCAAACTTTAATCCTGTTTGGCAAGTATTGCTGCTTTGTCAGTCTCCCTCTTGTAATTGTCTGGTTCTCGATGTTCACATAAAGACGAGTTTGTGAACAGTCCATCTCGAACTTGGGGTTCACGTCCTAAAGGGTTCAACGTTTTTCTTAAAGTGGAAACAGAAGAGGCCTTTTGGAAAGTCAGTGAACTTTAAAGGTTAATTACACAAGTTTTATTATTTTATACGAAGTGCTCATTAGGATCAATTATATGAGTCTCCAGTGGTGGAATATTCCCTTTGACCTCCTGTTGCCGACTGTTGAAGGTCGTGGTTCAACTGGGCAGGTTCCCAATGTGCATTATTTCCTGTATGGAGCATTATGCTGTTAAAACAACCTTATATACTCAGAGAAGACTGTCCATGGAAAAACAAGAACAGGGTCCCCACACCACAAATGCTTCTTGTTCCAAAAGACTTCGCTGCTCCGCTCCTGCGAGGATCAAACTGTCGGCTCCTCGGCGAACGCTTCCCGCACCGCAGCATTTAGTAGCTGTTGCGCGGCGCTCACCGTGATCAAAGTGATTATTTGGGACGCTTGCAGAGCCTGTTGTTGTCTTTGGCCGCACATTGAGAGGAACGCTCGGCCCCGGAGAAGCCATTACCAGGCAGCATCAACGCCCTCAGGACACGGAGCCCGACTGAAGTGAGCGGAGAAGAGACAGAGCTGAGTCAGAGGAAAATATACCAGGTTTGTTGATGGAGACTTCGTGAGAGGACGGAGGGAGACGAGGAGAAGGAATCCGGAGGAAAGAACAACACTTGAAAGGGTTTCGAGAGAGAAATAACTAAACTGCCACTCAGAAGAGTACAGACCTCCACCGAGGCCCAATCATTCCTCTAAATGTGCCTAAAAATGTCTAAACTAACAAAGCTATCTCGCAGCGTTAGGGTGAAATGAAAAACCGGATCCGTGCCTAAATTCCAATGCCTTAAAGAGTTCCTCAGTTCATTACGAATGTTGAAAAGATGTGTTTTCCTTTCAACATGTGTACTTGCATTTAAAAATATAGTTGTTCTGATGTCTTTGCCTCACTTTTTGCCGCCATTAACTCCACAATCATTAAACTCATCATAAGCTGAATTGACCTGTAGCACGTTTCACACTGAAGGAGAAACTACAACACACGTGGTTATGTAAACAGGAAAATTCAGCGAAGGGGGAATAACCAAGATTCCAGATTTCTATGGTATTGACCTTGTTTGTCTAAATGAAGAACATTTAGTTT
Source organism: Reinhardtius hippoglossoides (assembly GCA_006182925.3). Lineage (NCBI taxonomy): Eukaryota > Metazoa > Chordata > Actinopteri > Pleuronectiformes > Pleuronectidae > Reinhardtius > Reinhardtius hippoglossoides. The sequence continues at coordinate 25,362,601 of CM031671.1, read as the reverse complement.
CATGTCTTCAATATTACTGATGTCATGGGACACCGCAACTTTGGCTCCTGCAGAAACAGGCCGTGTTCTCATAAACTCAGAGATGTAGTGAGTGTGACAGGCCCGGGCCGCGTGTGTATACTTCATAATGTCTGTCATGTGTCTGCAGTTGAGATTCAGTGGTTCGCGTCGCTGGATGAAGAAGCAGCGGTTTCCACTCCGTGATGTTCTGAAGTTCTGCTGCAGCCTCACAAGATGTTGCTCTTCTGACCTTCTGTAACATGCTCTGTAATTGAATCAGCTCGTCACTGTGCAGCTTCATGTCAGGAAAATACACAACGATCGAGTTATGACATTAAGTTTCACCACAGACGGCTCGAGGCTGAAGTGTCTCTGCAGCCCGACCGCAAAGAGAAGAAGTCAGGAGATTTTAATTTGGAGCAAGTTGAGGGGGGGGACAATTACAGTGGTTAGGACTGTTGCCTCACAGCCAAAAGAGGTTGAGGGTTTGAATCTGGCGACTATATTATCTTCTCCCTGTTCGTGCATAGGTTTTCTCCAGGTATTCCAACTTACTCCCACAGTGCAACGTCAATGTTGTGATGTATATTAGCTTCATGGCTCAGCCTAAGATATATATATAATATTAATAACTACAATGTCCCTCTGCCAAGGCCCAACAGTACACTTATGAGATATCAAGGAAAATTTAGCAAAATGCATAAAATCTCACAATGTTAAAGAAAGTGAAAAAAATCTGTCCCCCCTGACTGACTGCACAGAATTAAGGTTCTTATGACTTATGTAGTCATACAACAAGTAGTTTTTGAGTGAACATGTTCACAAACAAATAAACCTCAGAGCTAATACATATATACAATGAAATATGTAATAGAAATGCTACTAACGATAAAAACACGATATACATTCAATGGTATAAATGGTATAAACAGAGGATTCAGCCTCAGTTGGAGTATCATGCCACTCCCATTAAGAGTCTCCATTATTTACCATGTCAGGATCTATAAGTGCTGTTTACAGAGATTAACAGCATGTGTACATTTGTGTTCACCTAAAACCAAACACTGGCGCCGCGCTGTTCCCCCGGGTGCGCCTGTGACCACAGGTGCCACCAGTGCACACGCCGTCAGGAATCATCCACGTTTGTGTGTGTGTGACTAACGCAGCGTTACGTGTGTGGTTTCTTACACAATCGTGCACAGTCTGCTAAAGTGTAGAGTGATAAAACAATATTCACGACCATCTGTTTTCATCCCTAAAAAAAAAAACCCACACACAATGTGTCATCCAAAGCAGATTTAACAGAGAAAAACATATTTTCAGGGAAACGTGAATCTCTTGATGTCGTGAGAAATTGTTTCTTCTGTCACTGAACTGCTGCTCCGCCAGTTTCCTGTTCTCCAGTAACACAGCCGAACGTTACAGGAGACCAGGAAAGTGCTGGTGGGCACATTGAGAGGAAGTTAAACAACACCGGTGGTCTCCCGTGTTGCTCAGTGTGTGAGAGAAATATACCTGAGAGAGATGAAATGACGAAGCCCCCCCGAGGCGGTATAGAAGTAGAGGAGGAGCGGGAGATGCTGTCGGATCTACTGTCGGGGGGCGAGGGACACGTCGTCTGCACCGCACGAGGGAAACTTCTGTTTGTGGGGATGAAGATACTGTTTTTGTTTACATGACAACAGCAGATTCTGCGACTCTGGTATCAAACGTGTGACATTTCCCCCTCGTATCATATTCCTCCCAACTTAACCCTCGAGCCATATTGAAGAAAGATGTTGACAATAAAGTCATAATATGGTAACAGTGTGATTTTAGCTGTTGTGTGTGGTTTTACTGGGTTTAGTAGTTTGGCGTTCGCTGCGGTCAACAGTAGCTTGTGTTCCAAGCAGCTATGAGGACAGCTACAAATATCTTCATATTTAAAGAAATAAGTCGTACTTTAGTGAATAAAATAGTAAAAATTACAAGAATAAAGTCGTAAGTTAATGAGGAAACAGTTACATTTGTCGAGATGAGAGTTTCACTCCTTCTGGATCTAAAATCTTGAACAGTTTTCACTGTTTCTTGAGAATGCGTAAAAACCTTTTTTAATACCACGTGAAAGTAACGTGTGATGAGCTCCAGTCGACCACAGCCAGAGTCCTGATACTCACGATCCTCTTGGTCGGGTGCGAGAGAAAACCGTATTTGTTATTTGTAAAACCTAAATTAAAACTTAACAAGTTGTTCCACGTTTCTCCGTGCTCTAGTAATCTGTCCTTTACTTCCGTCACTGCGCTTATAAACTGTCCGATTTGCGAATTGCAAGGAAATGCTCTCGTTGTGATTGTGAGTCGTCTCTCTGTATTATCACTACTGAACATGATGAAGACCAGGACGAAGGCTGAGGGAGATTATTACGTGTCCTCACACGTGTTTTGACAGCTCCCAGGGAAAGGGAGTGGACCCCTCTCAGCTGTGGGTAACATCAGTAATGAAAACCAACAGTGGTCCTAACACACAGCAGACCGCGGGGGAAACGTGCGTCTGTGCAATGATTCGCTTTTCTGATCCTTCGACGCCGAAGCCAAAAAGCTTTTATTCATTCAAATGGACATCGTTCCAAAACATTGTGTGGAAGTTTTGTGTGGATGTTGAAATCTGCTGCAGCTGCTGGATTGTGTCCAGTGTGTTGACTGGTTGTGTTCATGACTGGGCTCATGGGTGATGGTTGTTCCCAGTGCACGAGGTGTAGGAAGACAAGAGAAGAGAGGAGGCTGCTGGTCGCTGGAGTTTATAAAGGACCAGTGGTGAGGTTAGTATTAGAAATGAAAACTTAAAGCCTATATTTGTATTTGTGTGTTTGTTTTTTTTAATTGTTACCAGACATAACAATTACGAGATTTGGACTAGACATGAGCAGAAATGCAAATTATGCTTCAGTTGTTGGATTTGAACTATTTTTAACAAATAACAAGTGACGGAATGAATATTGTCTCAATTTGTAGATACTTTTATGTTTTAAAATTTTACACAACTACATATCAGGATAAAATAGATTATAAGTACAGCTGTATTTTCCCACACACAGTGTTTGAGCTCTAGTTGCCTGTGAATGCTGAGAAATATGAGGCGTTATCTCTGTGGAGACACTGGAACACACACACACACACACACACACACACACACACACCACACACGCACACACGCACACACACACACACACACACACACACACACACACACACACACACACACACACACACACACACACACACACACACACCTTTCACTGTTGGTGCTGTACCAACAATACAAACACACACTTTAGTTTTATACGCACACTAACCTGAACATGTGCAGTAAATACACATCGACACGCTGTTTGAAGTTGTTTTAAAGCCTTTTGTGTTTTAAAGACGTCGATATTCATCCGTCAGCATCGTCCTCTCATGTGGTGACAAAATTTCAATTTCCATCTCCCCCCCCAGGACATTCAAACTGCCACAGACTTCCATAATTATCAGCTTCCCTTTCTTTCTTTACTTTTCTCCTTCGCCTCCTCCTTCCATACACAACCACACTCCAACCACACTCCACCACACTCCACTTCATCCACTTCCTACCACACGTCTCTATCTGTCTCCCTCCGTCTCTACGGCTGTGCGTCTGCTGTCGTGTGCTCCTGCAGCCCCCCCCCCCCCCCCCCGGGCCTCGTGTTGGAAACCGTCTGACACCTGAGACCCATGAACGAACAGATGAAGGATGAGAGAAGGAGGAGATGAAACAAGCGGCTGTCATCGTCTCCTCATTGTGTCTCCTCTCGATCAAACGCAGGGAACCAGTCGAGGCCGGTACTGGTCGGACTGGTTTGTGTGTTGAAGATCAGACTCTCGTGGTTTTCTTTCCATCAGTGCTTCTTTGTGACGGGAGAAACGTTTAATGACCTATTGTGAGACGATTGACGCTTTTAGAAACGTCACTTTGATCCATAGGTTTATTTGATGCATCTTTAATTTGAGAACTTTATCCAAATGATTCAGTACAAACTTTAACAATAGCCTGTTGGTCCTTGGCAGATGTGTGAATGTTATTTTAGTTTCTTGTTTCTTGAGCAGTAATTTATCTTCAAGTTGTTACTTTTCCTTTTCATTGGTCTGTAATGATCGTTGTTCCATTATATGAAAGCTGAGCCGTCTCTTCGTCACCACTTTCCCTCTGTGGCACAAAGCGCATAGTTCAAAACAAAACTGTTCGACACAAATGGCAAATTCATTGTTGTTGTTAAGCAATTCCATCCCCGAGCATCTCTCCCCTCACTGTCCAGGTTCTGGGAGCCGCGGCAGTAAAGCTGCCAATTCACTCTGTTCAGGCTAATTTTAGGGATCCGAGTGTTTTCACAGCAGAGCAGCCGATGGGATCAGACGACGGTCAGAGAGTTGGACCGGTTTGTCAGATTGATCGTTTCTTAAATTGTTTTTCCAAGAAAACAGAGACAACCTCCCCCCCCCCCTCCGCCATCACCTCTGATCCTGTTTTAGAACGACCCAAAAATACTAGCGAGCCTGCAGGGGGGGGGGGGGGGGGGGCGTGACCCTGACCCTGACGTCCACAGCAGGAGCGCAGGGTCATGGAAAAAGATGCCAGTTTGCATTTCAATCTTCTAAAAGTGTTTACACATTATAACACAACACAGGTCCTTTTTGAGTTTCCAGTGTCCTGTGTGTGTGAGTGCACTCAGACCAACAACAACAACAACACAACTAGTGTCCACATTCATTTCAATGAGACCCCCCCTGCGACTCCACTGGTTTTAAAAGAAGTCTATGAAAGTGACTTCTCACTCTGTATATAACGTTTTCCTAAGGGGGCGTATGTCTCAATCTGTAGTTTCAAGTCTTCTTCGATACAGCAAGATGTTCATTTGGTAAATGTCCCGTATAGAGTTAAATAGATGATATATGATATAGATTTGGAATAAATAAGCATGAGATTCAGGAATATGTATTTTTGCTGTTTAAATCTCTTTGTGTGTGTGTCTCACATTTGTTCTCCCCAACTGCAGCAATACAATTACAAATGACAGAAATATGCTGAAAGTCAATAAAACCACATCTTTAATAAATCACCCTGAAGTGAGTTTGAATGTTTTTTTTCAATTCCACCGAAAGATACAGGACAAAATACCACGTTCAGAATCAGGAAGGGACCGAGTGCGGTGCCTGTGAGACTGAGGACGTTTCCGCCGCAGCTCTATGTCCTCGGGCCGTCGGAGAAGTGACACAGTCAAACAGTCATTTGGTTTTTTAGGGTCGACTCTGCCAGAGAAACAAATGAAACCACTTGAATGTGTATTTAATCAAGGCTGCATGTCGACTTGGCAAGAAAATACGTCTGAAATTATTACCTTGCAAAGTCTATGACATTAATCGAGAGAGGCTCTAAATTTTGAGTTTGAAGACCCGAGCGTTGAAATGTGTCGTGTGAAAACTCAGTGAAGCAGACTGGACTGTGACTCCAGAGCGTCGGTCTTGTTTGAGTTAAGATGAAAAGAGAGATGAATGAAGGATTAGATCCAAAAATAAAGTCTGAAGAGAATTTATTAGCGTCCAAAATTAACTTTGATTTATCTTTGTGGCTGGTAAAGAAAAAAACAACTACAAATATTTGTCATCTTGACACAGAACTGCATGAGTTTGAAAGTTATTATTAGAAGTATGAAACAACCAAGGCTGGAACCTTCGGATCTCTAATGCACGGCCCCTCGTTAGTGGGCTATGGAGAAATGTCACCAGCAGAAACCATGATGATATAAACCTTATTGTCCCATGTTGATATCGGAACTCACATCATCGCATCTCTTGCATCGAGCTGCAGAGACAGTTAAAGGGGGGTGGGGTGTGTGTGTGTGTGTGTGTGGGGGGGGGGCAGTTAAAGAATCACCTCATGTGTTGATTTCAAGTCCAATTGGCCAGTTTCATCATATTATTCACCGACTGGCGATGTGCTAATTTTGGACCCTGCATGACTCAGAGGAATTTGCTCTCTTCTCTCATTCTACTGGAATTAGTCCCGGGCCAACGTAAAAACACCAGTGCAGCAGAAGCACTGGGGCTGCTGGTGCTCTGCTTCCAAACACAGGTCTCAACACGTAAAGGCCCCTCAGTGCAGGTCTGTGACAGATCTGCCGCTGAAGGAAATGCACATTACGCCGCATGCACAACATTAAGTGTAGACGATCACGAAGGCCCTTCGGTGACCTCTGCTCTCCGTGAGGATTGACAGTCCTCCTGCAGCTGGAGTTGACCGAACATCTGGAGGCTGCAGTCACGCGTCCTAATGTGTGATGTGGTCACACGCACAAGCTTTCTGATTGGTTCTTATCAGTCATGACTTGACTACTGAATTGCAAAGGTCTCTTCAACACTTCCATGTTGTAGTTTGTCTAAAAACAAGAAATCCCAGCATGTTCTTAGATTTGAAAGTAGAACATAGTAATGGTTTTGTATTTATATATCGCTTTTCTAGTCTTGATGACCACTCAAAGCTCTTTACAGTACAGTTTTACATTCACACACACATTCATACAGTGCATCTATTAGCAGCACTTTGTTGTTCTATGAGGGGCAATTCAGGGTTCAGCATCTTGCCCAAGGACACTTCGGCATGCAGATGGGGAAGACTGGGGATCGATCTGCCGACCTTCAGGTTGCAGGACGACCGCTCTACCCCTCAGCCACAGCCGCTCTAGTAGTGCGGTTGAATGTGAATGTTCAGTGTTGCTTCCAGAAAATATCCCAATCCTGCAGCTACGCCAGCAGCTTCGAGGTAGAGCTGTGACGGGTGTAAAGTGCTGCGCTACGAGAAGCGTCCTCCGCTGATCCTGGGCTTCAGTTTATCGCGCTTACAATTTTTCCATCGTTGTTGAGTTTTCCGTCATAAAATGTTTCTGTAGATGAGACTGTGTTTTGCCTCTTCAGCTCATGAATGTGCTCTTTGTTCACAGCTGTGCATCGAGCTGTGCCAACCTCGGATACATACTAAAAAACCCCAATATTGACCGGTGTCTTGTAAATCAACAGAAGACTGGTTTTACTGGTCAGTTTACAGAGAGGAAAGTTAAACATGAACATGATTTGGCTTCAGTTTCTGACGGGTGCATGTTTAACTAAGGTGTGGTTGTGAAGATCTGCTGCCAGGATACTAATATTTGATTAATGGCGGCAATTAACTGAGCAACGACCGAAGAAGAAGAAGAAGAAGAAGAAGAAAACACCCGCACATTGTTTCTGTCAAAGTTTATTCTTATATATGAAGTTACCATCTTTATGTTGAGAACGCAGGGCCACCAGCAACACATCTTAAAGTTTGCATTAGTTTTCTTTGGACGTCAAATCATGACATAAGGTGGAGACCTTAAAAAGTTGTTATCATTTAAGTCAAAGACCTTCAGGTTTATTCTTTAAAGTGAAGTTAACATCTTAAAGTTAAAAATGCCATCAGCAACAAATCATCACAAAGTGTTATCACTGTTCGTCCCATTACATCATTACAATATATATCTGTATGAAACATAGTGAAATCCCATCAATTAGCATGATTTAAACCCAATTAAAAATAGATTACAGTTCATAGCATTACATATATAAACTGATGTTTTTGGTGTGTGTGTGTGTGTGTGTGTGTGTGCGCGTGTGTGTGTGTGTGTGTGTGTGTGTGTGTGTGTGTGTGTGTGTGTGTGTCGGAGAGAGAGACCTGTGACCTGCAGTGTGTGGGAAGGGGCGAGCTACAGTCCGAGCTGCATTCTGAGGTGCAGCTGAGGCGTGACAGCACCGACAGCCCTGGGACTCCTTGTTATTAACAGCAACCAATAAAAACCTGAAGTTTATTGTGTTTGGTTCCAGCTCCCACAGGCTCCGCATTCACACCTTCACATGCTCGTCCATTACCGGGCATGGGGGGCCTCCGTCGTTTGATGGTCTGAACCGTTACGTTCACCTTCGGGGGGGGGGGGGGGGCTCTCCGTACGGACATCAGGTCATTCACATGCCTGAATGTAAACCCCTCTGCTGTTGTGTTTGTACGTTTACTGGCTAGTTTACAGTTGCAGTGTAATACGCTGACTCTCCTCTGTTGTTTATTTAAGTCATAAACTGACCGGAGGGTTTGGTTTTCGTTTGACGCTCGTAACAAAAAAATCTAAACGGCGATTACATCAAACAAATCACAACGCAAACAAATCACAACGCAGACATCGCTAGACTCTCAACCGTTTACATATATATATATAATATAAAGTTGTTAGCATCAGATCACAGATGGGTGGTCTAGACAATCATTGTACTGACTCATTGTCATTTTATGATTATATTGCATTGTAACTCTTTTAAATATTTCAAATTCACTTTAGTTGCATTAGTAATACTTTTTCTAAGCATTTCACACCTTCTCATCCACCTCAGCACTTTTGTAAAAGCCCATCCCGGGTAAAGATGTTTAGAAAACCAGCAGCAGCAGCGTTTTCAGTGTCGACAGGGAAAGCTTGAGTTTGTTTTTTTGGGGCTCGTCCAGTCATAGAACCGCACCCGTTAATAACTTTCTATCCTGGCTGCTGCCTGGCCATCATGGTTTCATGGTTTCATGGTTTCGTGGTGACGGTTAAATCACTGCCTGGTGCTTTGGCAAACTCGCTTGACAGTTGTTTATGCATTTTCATGTGACTTTTTGTTTCTCTGAAGAACAGAGGAGGAAAACCCCCGTTTTAATAAATACTCATGTGAACAGCCTGATTTTGATTGAGTTTGTAAGACTGCCACTTTTAAACTGTGGTCTGGTGTCATCCATTCATATCCAAACACAAAACACCATTGAGCTCGTGCAGCCACGACACCGGAGGTCGGATGATGCTGTAATTATACTGTGTCATTAAAACTGGTTTAATGTCAATTAAACATTTAGTGGTTGTTTGTGGGATTTCAAGGAAAGTCCGTGAAGTGGACCAAAGGCCAAGTGGATGTCAAAAGGTCAAACTTAGAAAAGCCACAACTGATAAAGTAGTGAAACGTTTCAAGTTGATTATTGTCCAGAAAACTGTAATTTCACAAAAACAAAAACTGTACCTCCAGATCCAGAACCTCAGGACGTGCCTTTCTTTATTCGGAGAGATGTTTACTTTAGTCAGCAAAGTGAAGAACATGATATGTGGGGGAATCTTCAGGAAAAGGAAGTCAGAGTTTGTTTTGTTTGTTGTCAAACTATAATATATAAAGATAGTATAGATGAGATAGATAGATAGATAGATAGATAGAAGTAGAGGAGAGTAGAGAGAGAGAAGAAGAGAGAGAAGATAGAGAGAGAGAGAGAGAGAGAGAGAGAGAGAGAGAGAGAGAAAGATAGATGAGATAGATAGATAGGAGATAGATAGATAGATAGATAGAGAGAGAGAGATAGAGGAGAGTAGATAGAGAGATAGATGATAGATAGATAGATAGATAGATAGATAGATAGATAGATAGATAGATAGATAGATAGATAGATAGATAGATAGATAGAGAGATACGTTATTGATCCCTTTGTAAATAGCTGCAAACATACAGGGCAGGAGCATAAAGTAATATGATAAAGTAATTTGGCAAGTATATTAGTAATTTGTGAGAACAGTCTGAACTGAGCAAAACAAATTACAACCAGAACCAGGCATGTTGTGCGTAGGTAGAAATGTGTTTCTCTGGAGGTAAGCTTGTCATTTTTAGACTAAAAATTATTCTATAAAAAAAATACTTAAACTTAAATGTAGAAACATTTCACCTGAAAACCAAACGTCAGTGCATAATAAGTGTGTTTTAACAGAGGCCGTGGGTATTCCAAAAACAAACAACACGTAAGTAAATAATAAAACGTACTTAACGCCCTAAACCAAACATACTGTGCAAAGAGGTTAATATCAATCAATCACACTTTATTTATATAGCACCTTTCATGCAGCCTAATGCGAAGTGCTTCTCTCGTGATGGACAATATGATGACAAGACAGACACACGAGGAAAAACAACAAGCAAGAAAATGAACAATTCAAAAGTGTGGAGTTAAACAGAAGTTGAGATATAGTGAGAATCAGTAAAAGTAATACAGCTTACAACTTACAGATGTGTCATATTCACCGTTCTTCATTTTAAACATGATTAAGACACAATGTTTACATTGATTAACATATCATCCACACGGAGCCGACATACGTGTGGAAGAACACATGCTCTATATCCCACACCCAGCGGCTCCTGTGGGAGACGTGGAGGTGGTGTGTGGTGTGTGTGTGTGGGGGGGGGGGGGGGGTTTGGATTTTCTTTTTGAAGTGGGTGACCCAGAGTGGGGGGTCCCGTCATAAACCCGCCTGTCTGATCCAGGTTGTCAGGGTCATGTGACGTGTTTGACCTGGTTGTTTGCTTGACTGGGACTCGACTCTGTCTCTTTGATTGAAACCGATCCACACGTCTGTAATCAGTGCCTGACACACACACACACACACACACACACACACACACACACACACACACACACACACACACACACACACACACACACACACACACACACACACACACACGTCCAGTTCATTTAGAGCCCTTTTAACATCGTAGTTAATGAGACCTTGCAAGTTGCTGAACAGAAGTTTAAGATTTTCAACATTTTGGTTGAATTCACATTGTGAGTTTTAGATGAATTCAGAAAGTACATGGTGTTTTAGTTTGGTCCCAGTTCAGCTCTGATACGTGCCTCTGATTGGTCGATCTCAAAATATTCTGGACTATTTAGCTACGGTTTTATAATGAAGTCCCTCCCCTTTCTGTCATCAATCCCTTTACCTCGGAGATCTCTTCCACAAGAACGTGTTTATCAGTGTTAAACTCACCACTGCTTACCCATAGTGTTGGCTGAGACTCATGGGTGTTTTAGTATTTAAATCTACAACTACAGTGATGGAAAACCATGATTTCTCATTAGTTTTAAAAACCACGACAGCCTTGTTGCCAAAGTTGGGCTGAGATATCTAAGTTCGGTAACTGTTGACTTTTCTTGCCCCAAGTGAAGCGGTTTAAGTGTCTCGGGGTCTTTTTCACGAGCGCGGGGAAGGGAGGAGACCCCAGGTTAGACCCAGAACAGATCCCATCAGGCCTGGAACACCTCTGGATCCCCCAGGTTAGACCCAGACCAGATCCCATCAGGCCTGGGAACACCTCTGGATCCCCCAGGTTAGACCCAGAACAGATCCCATCAGGCCTGGGAACACCTCTGGATCCCCCAGGCACCGCTGGGAAGCACAGCTGGGCAGAGGGATGAATGTTGAGTATTTCGTTCAGTGATATATGTATTTAATGAACTGCTCGTGGAAATCTCCGAGCTGGGAAAAGACAGATCCTCTATTTTGCAAGTTGACCTTTTGTATCCTCTGCTTCTTTCTCGTTTTCGTTCTTGTTTAAATCACAGACACATGACGTCTCGGCCCTGGAAAGAGACGTTTATGTTCCTGTATACAATAAATCTGCTCACACACATTCTCACATAAACTCAAACTCAGAACCTGTGTCTAAAAAATGCTCCTTTTCCCCTCCTGTCCTCCTCTAAACCTCTTTTTGAAAACTCCCAACATGAAGGAACACAGGACGCTCTCCCAACACAAATGGTTTCCTCGGGTTTCAGGAGGGAGAAGGTTGAGGGAGAAAATGCCAGCAGGGAAAAACTCCCAGCCCAAAGACGCCATAAAAGAATTATGGATATGAACTTCATGGAAACAGGAGTATGAGGGGAAAGACTACAGACCCAGGAATTGTTTCATCATCTCTGAATTAAAACTTTTATTCAGATGAACAAATTATGACGACAGCCCTGAACCACTGGGCAGGGCTGCAGTAAATCACTTCTTGCACCTTAGTGGGAAACTGCTTCACTGCATCAGTCCCACTCTTCACTGCGCTCCAGCTTTAACTGCCTCGGTGCTTTACACACATTTACACCTTTAACTTACTCCGTTTTATTCTCTGTTCAACCCTTAAAATAATAGGAAGGTTATACTAATATCCCAAACAGCTGGGACACATTCAACCTGGTTCGTTTGAACCCAGGTGTGAGTCTTCATCAGTCCTGTTGACCTACAGCTACTTTAAAATAAGGTCATAGACCGTTTGTAAAAATGGATGTAGACTCTGCAGCTATAGATGTGAATCGTCAGGTGCAGGACGTTCAGAAACTTCCAGGTAGCATATTTAGGGATTTACTAAATGAAAGCAGAGAGATAGATTACGATGTAGGAAAGGTTACTTACACTCTTTGGTTAGCATTAAAACCATTTTTCATGCTCTGAGCATAGACTGTATATAAAAATGGACGTAGCCTCCAGTTCCGGAACGTGTAGCCAATGCGGAAGAGCCTGAAATCTGTATTCTCTCCAATCACCAGCAGAGGGCGACTCCACTAGTTGTTTCCATAGAAATCTACGAGAAAATGACTCTACCTCTCACTTTTTGTAAATTATGATTCCATTTAGAGTCAAATAGGCGTGGATACCGTGTGATTGACAGCTGATACTGTCTAATAGGTGGTGGTCGTAGTTGTAGGTGGGCAACTACCCCCCCCCCCTCCCACACTCCTTACCTCAAAAAACAAGATGGTGCTGAACAAAATGTAAAACTGAGGCTTCAAAACTGTAAAACTAATGACGTCACGGTGGGTTGACACTTAATATTGTTGTTTGTACATGTTAATGCCTTGAAAAGGAGTTCTGACCGAAAGCTTGCAAGTTAAAAAAGATATTTCCAAAACAACTAAACACAAAAGTACTTTATAAAAGATTACTAAAGGAGTAGAAATCTAATTTTACAAATTGATATCCTCATTTCCCTCTTTAGTTCAGGTTACATCCAGCACATCTTCATACGACTCGTGAAATCTATGTCGCTCTGGTGTTTTCTGTCGTGAGGACCAATAATCCTTCTCTCCCATGTCATCAGTTTGGGGCAGAGCGAGCTAAAAAAATGTTCAACCTTTTGAATAATACGCTTATTTACTTTAATTGCACCAGATGTATAAGAAGCCAGATGCCACTGTCATGTCTGCACGATGCAGATCACACTTGAGCGGCAGCCAGGAGCCAATTACTTTGGCACAAAGACTGGAAACAACGAGTCAAGCCAGTCTCTGTCCTCAGGTAAACTCCACAGTTCACTAATCAACGTGTTATATCTCCCCGAACCATTTATTGGTTGTTACGTTTGGCCCCGAAAAACATGCAGCTCGTAACCGCGCCTAAGAAAACATTGTAACAATTGTTAACGTTTATTTTTTATACACGTGTGATTAAACTGGAGCTCCAGTGAGTTTATCGGTGAGTTTTAGAGGTGACACAACGCTAATGGTGTTGGTTTTTCCTCCTGATTGTTTACCCACATGCTCGGGGAATGAACTAATGATAATATAATCATCACTTTATACAATAAATCCTTTGTGTTTTAAGACGTCATATGAAGAGCGAGTGCCACAGTGTTTCTCTATTATCTGCATAATTCAACGCCAAAGACTCCTGGGATCTCATTCACACTTGTATCTACCTCACTGGAGATCACCCGTCTGATCCTGACCTCTGAACTCCCAGGAGGAGAGAAACCAGATCAACAAAGTTTCCCACACGAAGTTCAGATGTGAGGTTACACTTAAAGATGATCCCTCTGGACGCATTTTTTGTCGGCGTTAAAATCAGGCAGAAATATCAGTTTTATTTGAAAAACTAACTTTTGGCTAAACTCTGTCCAAACCCTAACTCTACGTAAGCATTGGCCCTGCAGAGTCTGAGAGGGTTTGAAACACTAGGAGGCGCTGTGAGCCATCTTTAACACGTAGATGTAGATTTAGTTATGATTTTTTTTTTATATGTGATGTGAAAACCAGCATGAACGTGTCTTATCAAAGTCCGATGATTTAGTTTACAGCTCAAAAAACCCTGTTAAGTGTGCAGGGTCTCTTTTAATCTGTTTTCAGAAAAGAACTCAGGACAAATTGGGTCTGGATATTTCCTGGTGTTTAACCTTCACATGAAGAACGCAGCAGGAGAGTGTCTGAGTTCAGACGGATTCACAACAACAAGAAACGGGATCGTGAGCGTGAAGTTGGATTGTGAAGGTAGAACGTGAAGCGTGAACAACATCAATCAGTACTCAAATCTCTTCCCAAGCTGACATCGTCTTCAGTGTCTTTTACGTGTACGGCTCCTCTTTTTCATCCTGAGATATATTGTTCCACTCGCTCGCTGGGAACTCTCCGAACATGATCCTGCTGTCTTCTTACATGACAGGAAAAACTCCAGCGGTTGTCCTGAGCCTCTGACTTGGTGATTTTTCGTTCTGCAGCCCTTGAGGATAACGTCAGGAGATTATCCGGAGTTCGCTGCACGTCCCCAAAAAGCAGCTTTATATTTCTGTTTGACTCAAGTTCCCTATTCTTCACTTCAAGTTTGCACATGTTTGTCTGCGGTTCGATACGATGAAGTTCAACAGTTCTCATTTTGATTCATGACGAGTTCCACAAACAGGGAAACAGGCCGAGACAAACAAAGCACAGAGTGGGTCATTGTACCGGTTCAGTTTCATACGATAATAAACTGATGTGTTTGAAGGGATGAAATGAAAGAACTCTACATTTATTATTCATTGTCCCGTTTCCCTCCTGCTGGTTAACTTATGGAAAGTATACACTGTACGTTACCACCGATCCGGACCATATGTCTCGGAGAAGGTGCCAGATCATTTTGTTGAGCTTCACGCGTCAGCTCCTAAAAATGCAGCGTCCATCCATGTAAAGCCGTATCTTACCTGTTCCAGCTTCCTGTGTTTTCTCTGGCAGCGCCTCCTTTCTCCCACGGAACCTCCCCCGCGCATTAATTAAGACCGGCAACGAAGTCTGACGCCCACGGAGTGACGGCTGACCCTCTCCTGGAGAGCGGGAACGCTCATCTGACGAGGGGAGAGGTTAGAGAGAGAGGAGGGGGAGGAAGAGGAAGAGGAGGAGGGGGAGACACACACACACACACACACACACACACACACACACCACTTATAATGCAATTTTCAAAAGGGAGTTTGATTTCATCCTGCAGGTATTTGGAAAGCGGAGCGAGAGAGGCAGGCTCCGGGGATAAGGCTCTCCTTTGTGTAAACTTTCCACTGTATGAAAAAAGATCAACAAGCACACACAAAAAGAAGAAGAAGAAGAAGACAAGAAGGACTTCTCTTTCTGTTTGAGGTGGAGGAGCTGCAGTGGAAGGACGGGGGCAAGTGCGGGGCATGGTTTTGATTAAACGCTATGAGGTACTGAAGGGAGGGTTGCCAGAGAGTTTGCACGTACTTAATTCCGTCCGTCAGTCGGCACTCAATCCGCCCGTACCTCAGAGACGGAAGGGCCGAGACACGGAATGAGAAAAACAGATCGAGCTGCAGAGTCGTTTCTCAGACAACGTATTAATCTCATTGGCTGATTTAAAACAAGGTGGGTGGAAGAAAAGAACTCCGTGTTTGCTAAGCGATGAAGAATGTTCCAGAAGGAACGAATCAAACTATAAATATCCATATTACAGGTTTGTTCCCTCAGGCAGCGAAAGGCCAACAAGCTAAGTTCGATAATTACATCATAATATTGTTATAGGTTGGCAAAACAAAATCAAGAAAGTATCACACACACTCCTCCTCTGCTGATGGACTTTAACCAAATGTTGCGTAAATGGAGATTTAACACCAGTTTTAATTTATGAATAACAATCGCTGTGGTTGTTCGCTATGGAGAGAGACGTGCTCAAGGGCCGGGTCAGAACCAAACCTTCATCTATGCAGCGAGCCTGCTACAGCTGACAGACACTCCAGATTCTAATGATGTTATTTTTCTGTCCTCTTGAAGGAGAGTCAACATTATTTATGAATGTTTGGAGGGTTTGCTTGTGCTCGGCCAGTTTGATCGTATGTTTCAGTAACATGCTAACTGCATGGAGATGCATGGAGTTTCTGCTACATGCTAACATGTCCCAGTTCAGGGGCCACTTCCTCAAGAGGGCTCTGTCTACTCTACGTAGATCTGGTCTACGGAGGATTTCTGTGATTTGCGTCACCAGCTTGTCCCTGACTGCCACGGACTTTGTGTGAAGCACTTTGTAACCTGGTTTAGATAAGTGCTATACAAATAAAGGTGGTATTATTATTATTACTGCTGTCACTTAGCAACAGACAAAGTTTGAATGCCCCCTTTTAACACGGGCACTGTTATGCTGCTACTCACATTTAAAAGTGAAAGCATTGGATGTTCTGGACAAGGTGTTTCCTTCTATGGGATGTAGATCTGGTGAGTGAGGAGTTCATGAAACTGGATATGGTTATCCTGCTGTGGCTACCGGAGGACACACTGGTTAACTATGTCCTTAAGTAGATACAACACAGTCAGTACAATAACATTCAAACTCTGATTGAATAACACGTCACCGTAAAATGTGTCAACAGTTTAGAATTTATCTTCAATGGTTTGATAACATTGTCCGAACCTACATGACAGATTGTGAGGCGGCTGTTGGACTAATGGTGTTGCTCTTCTTTCTTTGTTCTTCTTGGTAAAGTCGTGTTTCAGTTTATCAGCGAGCGGAAAAGGGAGGAAAGGAAAAGAGTGAGTCAGCAGAGAGAGGAATAAAAGAAAAGCATGTGAATCAGGATGTTTGCTCTGTGTTTATATTTTCACTAATATTGAACAGTCCTCTCATGAGATTGCATCACGAGCGCTGCAGCTGTGGTTTGGATTAACTCGCCTTGTGCAACGCTGGCTCATGTTCCGCCGTCAGAGCTCTAATCCATCTATTCACAATGAAAGTCCTAATTAAAATGTCACATAACACAACATGTTTAACTGTTATACAATGGCAGAGGATTGCAATATGTTTTGGGAACGAATGAGGACAGAGTCGTTGTTTCAGGCCGATTGCGACTAGATGTTGCTGAGACGTGAAGATCGTTTACTGCTCACCTGGAAAGAAAAGAAAAAAAAAAAAGGATGATGTCAACAGCGTTATCTGAAATTGGGCCTCAGGTTAGAAGCTGAAGATGTGAGGTTTGAAGGAAAGTTCATTTAGAAGGAGGAGGTGAAAGAGGATGGAGGGATGAGAGTTTAGATGGTTAAAGGCTGAATGGATTAAGGGAAATCTGAGACGAAGGGAGCGTGACAGGTGATTGGAGGTGTGGCTGAGGTGTGGCTGAGGTGTGGCCTGGCTCCCAAACCTACGTTAACAAGCTCATTTTGGAGCTTCACTTTATTTTTGGAGCTAAACTAATGCTTGAGATTAAAAGCTGGGACATCTCGGCCTCTTCTTCCCTCAGTTTTGACCGATCTGTATTAAAATCTGTCTTTCCTAAGTCCCATCCAGGTTAATGGGCTTGTATATGCATCACTGCTGTGTTACAACCCAACTCTGTGTCAAGATGGACGATGCATCTCCACTAATCCTCCCATCGAACGAGCACGAGGCCAGAATATCCCGTACGATGAAGACATGTTTTGAAAAGTTTGAACTAATATAATCAGGAAACTCATCCCATATTGACCCAGAAGGTATTGGTGCACACATCTGTGTCCCATTAGAACACTTCCTCTCCGGTTTCTCCCCGGCAACACATCACCACACACACAAGAATCCCTTAAACACACTCTCTCATATCTCCTCTCCGCGGGCGCCACACGCCTGCTGCTGGGTTCTTAATATTCAATCTCCCACCTGCGAGCTTTCCAGTGTTCTCACAGTCACTGCTGATCCCACACAATCCATAATCTGCCTGTGTGTGAGAGCGAGGGGGGGGGGGCGCAATGTGATTAGTCTGATCTGTGTTTCTATGTTTGGTTTCTTACGGTACAAAAACATTCAAGAAGTCTGGCTTGTACCTAAAACTTATTTTTACGTATGATTTTATACGGGATGTCGGGAAGTTTATGTTGTCAGGAAAGTTGGTGATAACTGCTGTTCGCACCTCCGCCAAGACCCAGCATTCCCCTGATGAAACCACGTTTAAATTCTGCACCAAATTACAAACACTCTTAAATATTAACTCCCCTAAACATTCCAGATTTGTTTTTCATCAAGATCCAGAAAAAATGTAAAAAAGAATCACCCGTTGGTCCAGATCCGCACCAAAATGTAATGTTTCTGTCAACGGCTGAACTGACAACCTCCACTGCCGCCATGTTTGTTGTTGTATCGCTTAACAACAACGTAAAGGACGCATGGAAGTGTGTGAGGCAGCATTGACCAGCCAGTTTGAATCAGATGATCCAAAATCAACAAGAACTAAGAAGCCATTGAAACAAGTCAACACTTCATATAACTTCAGTCCATAATATAAGTTACTGTTTTTTAAAGCATTGATTTTGCTTTGGAAGTAGAAGGAAACATAGTGACAGCGAAATACAACAGAGCTTAAATGTGTGTGTGTGTGTGTGTGTGTGTGTGTGTGTGTGTGTGTGTGTGTGTGTGTGTGTGGTGTGTGTCTGTGTGTTCATGTGTGTTTTGTGTGTCTTTCTCTCACAATAAGAACATAGCTGACCTTGTGCGTCTCGTCTCCGAGGTGAAATCATTGTGTCCTCCGTCGCCTGCACCTGCTCCCGAAGTGCCGAGTCTGACGAGTTTAAACATTTCATCACACGCGGTCGTCTCAGTAGAGACGGACACACAATGTCTTTTGTCTGAGCAGGAAAAACTCATAACTGAGGGAGGTCTGTCGTTTGTGTGGAGGCTCTTCAGGGACCCGTGTGTGTGAAAGGAAATGAGCTGATGTCTGTCGGTCAACAAGCTTAAAGCAGCCAAACATGACTGAAGAGCAGATGGAGAATCTGGAAAAAGGAGGAAGTGTACGTAAAATGTTTAAGTGTAAATGTTCAGTGCCTCCCTGAGGACGGTTTCGACTTCCTGCCATTGGCTGTTGTTCAACGTGAAACACTCGAGGAGGATTTAATGCAACAAGAGTCGTTCTTGCTCAGCAGAGGAAAGAAAAAACATTTCAACTTAAAGAGAAGGAGCAAAAAGGAACAATGTGCTCGTAAAGCTGCAGAGAACAATATGAGTTTTATGAAATATCAGCGACATGAGACACACCGCACCCAGTATGAAAACCCTCCAGGTCCCAGTTCAGTCTGCTCTCACTGCAGTGGCATTCACAATATGTAGGGGCCAACATACATACATGAAGAATTCCGGATTCAGAAGCTGTGTCTCAAGTCAGGGGCCGCGTCCTCCGGAGGACGTGGGCTACCTGGTGTTTCTGTTTGCCTAGCAACAGAGCTGAAGATAGTTTTAATGTCTTGGGTTTGATTTGGTTGAGTTGAAGCATCGTATTCAAGCGTTGGGACGACTTGTCGTGTGCCAGCGCCATTACCTCTTCGAAAAAAAAGGGTTTGTCGCTGAAGCGGAATGAATCCTGGGATAAGTTTGGCCGATGCAAACGTTTGAAGGAGCCTTTGAAATAGGACAGACTTGTTCCGCTGCTGTGATGCAATCCGTCTCCAAATGCAGTTCTGGATCGAAACACAGTGAGTAAGGTGCACATTGAAATCATTACTAGTTAACTGTTGGCTCTGTAGTTTTGAGCAAAGCCACACATCATTGAAAACTTTTTTCAAAAAACTTGAAGGACCAATCAGATTTCAGCTGGGGTCAGTGCCCCCCCGGCCCCAGTCCTAGATCCGCCCCTGTCACTGTCACATTTTGAGTTATGATTCACGAACTCATCTTATTTTCCATCTCTTCCTTTCCTCATCTCCTCCAACCGTCACTCACCGGTGTCACGGAAAGAACCAGCCCCAGCCGTCTCCGGTAGGAAACAGTGAACATGGAGGAGACGAGGCCCAGAATGAAGTTGTAGAAACCACAGTAAAAAAACAAACATCTTCCTCCCTCAGTTCAAAACAAACTCCTCTTCTCTCCTCTCTGGGTTCAAGCAACTAAACATAAATCCAATCTGTTACTGTTGAAGGGAATTTAAAGCTTAGTTAAATGTTAAGTCTGTGTTTTTAAAGCGCTTGTAGAATCTGAATCCAGTGGATTTAAATGTGTTTTTCTTAAGGAGACTGTTGGGCCTGTGTCATTAGTTCTTATGGTGTCGCCTGAAAACTACCAAAAGAAACTCTGCTATATTATCATGATCCAAATACGAATCCACTTGGGCCCGAGTGTGAACCAGCACCAGTTCTGACCAGCTGGTACCTTCAGGAAACAGTGAACCACACCTCATAAAACCAACAAGCACGCTGTCCAATCGGAAATCAACATGTTTGATATTGTCCAAATACAAATAACTTCCTCCCTCTCTCCCTCTCTCCCTCCTGACTCCCCCCCCCCCCCCTGCCCCCGCCCCCTGCCCCCGCGTCCTCCACCCCCTCCCCTCCTTCCTGCCAGGTCACGTCCAAACCTGCCTCACATCTGGATCCACAAGCACCAATAAAACAGGGGCCTTTGTCATGTGGGTGGCAGCTTAATAACTCAATTGGTATAAATTTGATGAGGGGAGGGGAGGGGAGGGGAGGGGAGGGGAGGGGAGAGGCCCAGAGGCGTACCAGACGCTTCCTGAGTCCAGGGCAGCAAACAGAGCATGGGAGGGAAGAAGAAAGGGGGGGGGAGAAAACTGAAAGGTAAAAAGAAAACAGGGACATTTCGCTGTAAGTCGTGTGTCGCTGCCGACGCGCCGGTTTAAACGACTGTGGAAGAATGAGCTCGTAACATCACGTACAAGCTCACGAGTGGGAGAGAACATACAAAGCAGCGGTCAGGAAGGCACACGGAGAAGAGGAGCGACAGAAAAGGAGTAATTAAAGATGACAAGGGGAAGGGATCGGAGGCTGAAAATAGCGAAGTCACTGGAAACACCCTGTATTGTTGGCGTGAGACGCCTGCAGCCTGCGGGGGTCGGAGGTCACCTGTCGAGGGGGGGGGGGAAAGGTCGAGGGGGACAGGCCCCGCAGCAGCGGAGGCTTCAGAGAGGAGCTTTGTTCTGTGGAGCTGAGGAGGAGAGACTGAGAGGAGTTAAGAGGGAATAAAGGAATCCCACAAGTGCTCACCTGGGTTTACAGGTATACTTCTGTTCTAGCTTAGCAGCTTGGGGGGGGGGGGGCAGCTTTCACCACCTCTGCGCCGGCATGTTCATCACGGCGGGGGCGGCCACACTTCTCTAGAAAAGACCCAAACCCCTTGTTGACTGCATGTAGTGAATGTTGAATCCTATCACCAGAGGCTGATGTTGAATAACTCTGCAAACCTCTGTGCAGCAGGTTCTTCAGTTCCTGCTGCTGGAGACAGGATCAGAGTCTGAGGCCTTCAAACCAAAACTCCTTGCTAAAGGAGGCTAAACGGTCTCTGTGCGTTCGCCACTATGAGCCACATCCACATCACACTGCTCTCCAACAAACCTTCTACACAAAGGGAATCAGAGATCTTCTACTTGGTGAACATAACGTGTTAAGTTAAAGTTGGACAAACTTCTCCACTCTCTTCTTTCAGTGGGCTGAATGTTTACGGGGCTTTGTCGGCGCTGTGATTCCTCTCCGCATCTGTGTTCTTTGACATGTCTGCTCGCATGACTGCGCCTTCCCATGCTCATGTGTGATTTACGCCTCCCGCACATTGTACGCAGACATATGTTATACACGGCCGTGTCTGTTATGCTTTGCAGTGACGGCCCCGGAGAAGGTGCGAGTCCTTGGTAATCCCTGCTCTGTGCACTCATGTCATCTCCTATCACAACTCCACCCTGCCTGGCCCCGGGGCCCTATTGTTGTGCCGCAAAAAAAAAAAACTGGAGCCCAATAAACCCTCAACTGCTGCTCCAAGGGCCGCGAGTCCTCCCACCAGCGACACACAGGTTACATCTGCTGACTGCACTTTCCTTTCACTCACTTGCATCGCTGTGTGTCCGACTGGTAGCAGGATTATGCAGAAACTACTCAACGGATTTTATTAAATCTTGGTGAAAGGGTGGAATATGGGCCTGGGAGGAACTCTGCGATGAGGGGGACGCAGCAAGTCTATTCACTTCCTTGTCATGGGGACATTTCCAACATTTTTGTGAATCTCTCTACGAATTATTCATGGATCTTGATGAATAAAATCCGTCATAGATAGAAAACTGATCTATGAGTGAGTGGAAACTGGTGCAATCGTTGTTTCTCTTCTGATTCCTCCTCAAATTTCATTTCATCGATTAGCTAAAGCAGAGATCTCCTCGAGTCCTCGTCCTTTATGGGAAAATGTTTTTATCTCAGAGATCTCGGGTAGCGCGGCGCTGCGCTGTGTTACTTTTCCATTTAACTTCAAATTGTGCCTCGGAGAACATGGAAGTCATTAGGCGCCCGGGTAAGAGGAGACCTTTGGGCTCTTCGGGCAAATGAATGGCAATTAAAGCTAATTCAATTAAAGCGTGTGTTGTAGTTCAGAGGGGAAAAGAGTCGTCCAGCACTTTATCCACCGTGATTTTCTCATGAGAAGAAGAACATGAGAACTCAACCCCCGAATGTGTGGGAAGCCATTTTGGAGACGACTACAAAGTCGGCTCCTCTTTCAGTGATTCACTTTATTCAGTTCTGCTTTTTAAGTGATTGATTGAGTCCGAATGCAGTGATGTCACCGCTCATGTGACCATCAGGGTTCATTCTGCTGCTCTTCAACCTGGAAGGTAAAAAAGGCTTTGAGATAGAGAAAGGTTCAATTTAAGTCAAGTCAGAATTGTTTAAGATATTCAGGAAAGTGTGGATAAACGTTCACTGTCTGTGAATCCTATGAATCAGCCATAACCAATAAAAAGTTTATTCCTCAATACTTTCCTTCGTCCATTCTCTGGACTCGTGGTTTCTAAAACAGACGGGAATCACAGATCTTAGAAAATGTTGCTCAAACAAGAGTAAATCTGTTCAATTCTTGAGTTCGATGCATGTTTGTGTTAATCATGTGGTTAACACAAACTTTCAAATTCTTTCAAATGACAAATTTTGCTCCCAGTGATGATTGAATGGGAATAGATAGAACACACTGGGAGATACAATAGTCTGGGAGAAGTCCGAGACTTTACAGCAAGAGACATTTAAAAGATTAGATCAAGTAATCTTTACCACATCATATTTTTGGAGAAGAACTCGTTAAAATAGAAAAATTGATTAAATTAATAAAATAATCGGGCAGATTCAGGAATATATTTCTCTCAATCTTTAACAGGGCAAGATAGAGATTGTCATAAATTTCTCAAGAATGAAAGTGGCCGATCTGCCTTCATGGAATCATGTGATCTCTGAGGACCCTTCTGATTTATCACTGTAACCATGACACCAAACATCCTCTAGCATTAAGGAAGAACATATTTTGAATCCAATTCACAATCTTATCAGGTTTGTTTTTGCCTAAACGCTCCCAAACCATGACCTTTAACCTTGACGACCAGGCCCAGAAACCCTGCTATTGTTGGATGGCAGTCCTGGAAGAGGCTCCTGTGGGTCGTACCGGAGAGAAGGTGCAGATGATGGTCGTGGTCGTCATGTTTTGGAACTTCCTGCCGCAGATGAAGGCAGGTCCGGTTTCTGTGAATCGATGTGTAACTCCAGTAAGTGGCTGTGATTTGCCTGGTTTTGATCCGAGCGGAGACATAAACGTCCAGCTCACAAGTAGAAATGCATCTGGGGAAAGATCCGCGTTCGGAATCAGTGCCAAAAGATTCAGTGCATTCGTAAATTGGTTTTTAAACTCTGGCAATCTGTACAAATCCTTTTAACTTGGACATCCAAGATCTTTGTGGCGGAGTTTTCCTCTTGAAAAAAAGCGTCAGCCTCCAGGAGACATAAACCATAAAGCATGCTTTTAGTGTGTGAGCAGCTGTAGTTAACATTCTCTCTCTGGCCCTCATATATTGCACAGGTATGTCAGCACTGATAGAAAGATATATTGCAGCATCTGGAATTCGCAGTTGTAATATGGTAAGTGAGGAACAGTACATGTAGACACACACACACACACACACTGAGCCCGGGGGGGTTAAGAGGTTTGTATGGTCCGTTTAAACCATTATCAAGTCCAACAATCTGTCTGCAGTTGGATTTCACCCCGTTCACTGGTTCCTCCCTCCTCTTTTCTCTGCTCGCTCCATCTATCCACCCCCAGCGAGCGCCGGCTGCTTTCATTACAACCAGATTGTTCAAATAAATCAAGCCTCTCCCCCTCCCCTGCTTTCTCTTTTTTCTCTCTGCGTCTCTTTCTCTTCTCTCAGCGCCCCTCAGCCGTCCGTGTGCGGCAGGCTCTCTGAACGAGAAGCACATTTCGGGGCTAATGAGGGTGATGGGCTGTGAAGTTGGGGTTTGTTTTAATTTGGAGGCCTCGCGGTGGCTCCATTGTGCGGTTATATACGTACTAGGTTTGAGGAGAAATTTTTAAAAATGAAAGCAAACTTTGATCACGTCGGGGACCAGCCACACGTCACGCTGTAACGTTAGGTCTTTCATGGGGTTGCCAGGTTTGTTGTAAGGTTTTGTAACAGGAGAATATACCTTTAGTCCAGATTAATGTTGCATTGCAGAAATTGTGGAAATAGTCTTCTTCATTTGCACCAATAAGGTTTTGTTAAAATAAAAGAGATTCTGCATGTGTTGATAATTACAAAACTGCTTTTAAAGTTGGAGTAAATGTGTGTGAAGTAACAAAAACGTATTCAACTTGTAGAGAATACAACAACCACACAACGCCCATCGGTCGACTTAAGGTCAATCAAGCTGCACCGGATTGCAAACACTCTCTGAGGATGGTTTAGACTTCATTATAATCATGGATATTATCAACATCCGTGAGTTATTCCCTCAGAAAATGCTGAAAATGGCCCCATGACCAAAAAAAAAGCACAATACGTCTCCTTTAAGGCATAAACAGTCGCATGTCAACAAGTAAACTACACTGGGATCTATCGTGTCTGTGCAAGACCTGCAGTGTGTTTGAGACGGCCTATAGTTACACAAGTCCTTCAGTGTGCACGTTGTGTTCTCAGTGAGACCGACAACACGACACTGCAGCACATTCTGCTACTGAACCGATGTGTGTTGTGTTTCTAGCAAACTGTCCCGAACACTTGTTTGTCACTGGATAGTTTTTCCGGAGAGTCTTTTTTCCAGCTTCTCGACGAATTCCTTTCACCAACACGCGGATCCGAGAAGTGGGCAAAAAAAAAAAGTTCCAGACTCCGGCGGCTCCGTCTGAGTTTCCTGTTCTATCGCTTCTGTGCTATTCTGACATTTTACAAGCTTTATATCAGTGTTTATGTACGCTGCCCACTGTTCTGCAGAATCCTAAAAAAGAAAATCACTCACCGCCTCGGTCACAGTTTGCCATCCAACACCACATCCTTTCAAACTGGCTCTTGTTTTAGTCAAC
Organism: Reinhardtius hippoglossoides; assembly: GCA_006182925.3. NCBI lineage: Eukaryota > Metazoa > Chordata > Actinopteri > Pleuronectiformes > Pleuronectidae > Reinhardtius > Reinhardtius hippoglossoides. Next base: position 25,337,163 of record CM031671.1, on the reverse strand, counting down.
GCATAAAACAACCAAACAAAACTGTTTATCCCACAGTAATTTTCTGTGGAATTCAGGATGATAATCTAAGAAACCTGCCCTCTGAGCCTCATGTGGCTGCATCACTCGTCCAAACTCTTAGAAACAGTATAATTTGTGTTTCTTTAGAGACTTTCCACTGTTTTTCTGGGATTTACACTTGTTCAAATGGCAAAGTGACGGATTCAGACGTCAGCAGGAAGTTGCACTTGTCGTAACTTCTACGTGCATCTGGTTCTGTCTTATTGCAGCTTGTTTATTAGTTTATGACTAAATATCACATCTCGGTAGCATTTTTATTTCCGGTGAACACGCTCACATGGGAAACATAGGATGCAGTTGCTGAATGTGAAGGTTTCCTGATGTGTCGACTGTTGCTCGTGTCAGAATGAGCCTGCAAACATTGACTGTTTAAAAAGATGGACAGCTCCTCAAAAGTGAAGCCAAGGTGCCTTGATCGCCCCCTAGTGGCTGGCTGCAGTATGGGTCATAAATTACACCTTCTCCATGTGAGCAGATGGGACACGAGCCGAACTACCAGAAACACACAACAATGACGTTCTTCATCAAGTATGTGACGGATCGGTGATGTAAACTTTATCGCTACCTACCGGCCCGGAATGTCTGTTTAGTTCCCTTTTCTGGACAAAGAGGAAAAATATCCATTCGAGAAAATATGTGCTGTCGTGCAGACGAGGCCTGAATCAACATGGCTGGAGCGAGTGTATCAATGGGACCTTGATGCCGTCTGTCTGTGCCAGAGCAAATAAGAAACAGTGTCACCACGGCTGCTCATATAGAGATTGTGAGTGTTCCTCCACTCGTAACCTTGCAGCTGTGTAACAATCCAGCACGAGGCACAGCCCTCGACAAAGCACAATGTTGTATTTATTAGTATAATAGCTGCAGACTGTGTCTGTGTCACTTCCAGGACCCTGGTATTTTTGATCACAGCTCTGTGTTAAGACCTGGACTGAGCGACACCTGTGTTCTTCCAGGGTCGCTCCGTCGTTTCCACACGTTTGTGTTAAATTTGCAAAAGATCCACAACGCACTCAAACTGCACTGCAGCTTTTTTTTTTTTTTTATCAGAGCAGACATACCTAAGCAGTGAAGTCACCTTCGTCTCACTCGGGTCTGCCATGAATTTCTGATCAGTGACACAACACTGGAGCAGGAGTGTTTATATCTGGATCGAAAAATCCAAACATTCACTCTATGGCAAAGATAAACCAGATGTAAACCAGATGTTCAGTGGATGATTTACCCTCACAAGCTGCATCTTGTATTCCTCAGTGTTTAAGTGTGGACTTTTGGGTCTTTGTGTGCGTTTTCATTGCAGTGAACTGTGGAGAAGGGCGTAAGAAAAATTGTAAAAGTTGAGTCAGCAAGAAAACAGCCACTGGCAAAGGCAGCTCAGTCGTCTCATCTGGAAACTGTGTGTTATTTAGTTTGTTTTTTTCCATCAGCATCTGTTCTTGGTTATTAGCGGAAAATACAGCAAATGACCTCCATCCACACACCGACGTAACCTTATAAAGTAATCAGGTTGTGGTTGAGGTCAGTGTGTGTTTCTGTGTGTGTGTGTGTGTGTGTGTGTGTGTGTTGTGTGCGTGTCTCTGTGTGTGTGAGGAATCCTTTGTTTTTTTTCTCACTCTTTATATTTAACACCCCTGTACATTCGAAACAGACTCATAAACTAATTTCTAAGTCAACATGTTTAAAAGTCTAAATATTTATAATCTTAAAATATTCATTAAGGTTTATTAGTTAACTAGTGATCTTAATATATCATTTGGTGTCTTACATGTACTCGTGGTTTTTATCTGTATGTTGTAACGCACTTTGTAACTTGTATTGAAAAGTGCTACACAGATAGTTATTATCTCCATCCATTAGTATCCTCTGCAACTGTCCTTCATATCTGCCATACTTGACAAAGCTCTTGAATTTCATTTATTAAAAAGTCTCAACTTAGCTTGTAAACGGCAGAAACCCAGTGCATCGTGCCCAGATTCCTCAAATCCACAAAAAGGAGGGAAACTGTAAAAACCCTCGCTACTGAGCTCGTTAACATGTTCGTTACTGTTCCATTAAAACGTATAAAGTGACTTCAATCTTCAGCCAGTGCCCTTCATGAAAAAAAAAAAAACACAAAACCACAGGCGTATTGTAATTAAGGCATTTTAATACTGCTCTTTTTTTCCTCAGCATCTGACGAACATGTAAAGACGAATCTGACAAACACGAAACGATAGACAGAAAAGCTTCCCCTAAATAAACAGGGAAGATACCGTGACAAGCATGTTGAAAACATTCAAACATGTCCTGCCCCCTCTCACTGTCCGAAGCCAAACAGAGCGTCTTCCAGTTGATATATCGGGGGAAAAGCAGATATTGTATATGAGCATCTGTGTCTGTGTTTGCTGGAATATTGACAGAGTGAAGAACTGGAGCTGGAGGAAGGGGGGGGGGAGTTGATTTTGGACAGTGTAGTGCATGAGCTCCATTATAAAGACGACAACTTACCAAACACACATACGTCACACACACACACACACACACACACACACCTGAACAATCCAACTGAAAACACACAGTCATCTTAGCTTCTGGCTGTTTAGACGACCGAGAACAAAGAAAGCTCTTTTATTTTTAAAAAACTGGCTAAATTGGTTACATTACATTTCATGTTTCTTCATTTTTAGTTTGTAATGTAATAAAATGCGATGTCTTGTGAGGCAAAATAAAGGCCCTTTTGTTCCTGAAATACACATCAGTATGTAACATGACTCTACGAGATCTCGGTGAGGCTCGGAGTGCTGCTAAGGCACGTCTCTGGTAACCTGCCTGGGATTCAGTAATCTTTTCTGAGGAGAAGGGAGGAGAAAAAAAAAGCACTAAAAGTTTGTGACTTTCCGAGACTCGGACGATGATAAATTCCTCCGAATGGTGCATTTCACAGTCTGGTTAAGCAGTAAACAAGACAGAAATAGTCTCCAAACACACGCCAATGATCGTTGTCAGGCAAAAACACAGGATGGTTAAAGTGTAGTGTCGAAAAGAAGAGAAAAAAGCTACAGGGGACCACTGTGAAAGGGGCGGCACGGTGGACCAGTGGTTAACATTGTCGACTCACTCCAACTCTGTGGCGTTTGCATGTTCTCACACCTGCGTGCAATAAATCCAGGCACTCCAGCTTCGTCCCACGGTCAGAAGACAAGCAGGTTAGGTTAGGTTAACTGGCAACGCTAACTTCCTGTAGCTGTGAACATAAGGGTGAATGATTGCTTGTCTGTTTGGCGACGACATGTCCAGGATACATTCCAGCTTACTCACCCAGCTGGGATGGGCCCCATCGCCCAAAGATCCTCAAAAGGATGAGTGGAATAGATAAGGATGGATGGAACGGTTTAGACTCTATCTCAGAAACGATACAGTCGGCAACACAGAGAGGAAACAACCAGTGTCTAAAAGTTAATGACACTTACCGCAAATTGCCTTGAATCTCTTTGAACTTGCTTAGTTTGCTCGGCACATGTGTGCAGCTTTATGGGTTCGGGCTCTGTGGCAAAAGGCCTTTGAACGCAGTGTTGGAAGCCGCAAACAGTCTGAGGCTGAACCGTGTCTTTATGAAGCGTTGGCCGAGCTGGCAGAGAAAGTGTCTGACACCAGACAGTTAGATTTAGTTATACTGTATGTCGGCGAAAAGTTGCCGAGTTGTAGTTCAATTATTTAATTCGAACTTCCTAGAGTTGACTGCTGCCGGTTGTTTTTGTTGCCGTTCTCGTGAATCTCTATAAACAGATTCTGTATGTTCTACTTCGACCAATCACGTTTGAGCAGGCTCTGATTGCCGACATATGGTCCAGACCTTGAACACGTAAAGAAAGTATCACTGTTTGTGTTTTGTGTGGCGAAAGATTCAATGATAAAAGCAACGTCGGACTGTAAACTGTGTAACAGCGAAGGGATTTTCGGCTCGGATATCAGCGGTCTACACCGGAAGCCCCAAAAGATTGGCCGTTTCCCGCAGAGGCTAATTCGTCGTCGTATAAAAGCCGATGGGCTCAGAGATTGAGAAGGTCTCATTGACTTAAATTAGTAATTTACTTCTACAGTCACTAGAAGGAGAACACGTAACTAAAAATGCAAAAAAGGACTTTAGCATTTTTGCACGGTGGGTAAAATCCGTAACGTTTCAACTGACAATGGCAATACTGAAAGAACAATAACAGAAATACACAAACAATAGAAAAGAAAACACATCGTACAGAATATCATGATATCAGCTACACACACAACAGTCGTCTCGTCACGGCACAAAACAACATCGACAAAGTCAATTCACAATGGCTTTTCATTCAGTCCATTTATCTTTCACAGCAAATGTATCTCCTGCGGAGCCAGAAGCTTTTGAGATGTATAGAAAGAAAAATCATTGTCTGTTGATACTGAAAAAAAATCCAAATCCGCACGTGAAGAAACTTTCAGATTAGATTATGTCAACAACATAATGTGGAGTTTAGGCAGCTTTTAAAATTTTTTTATTATTGCATTTCCTCACGTGACCATCAGTCTTTTGGCGGTTCGTCACTGGGACACCAGGAAGGGAAGGGAATATGTCTTTTCAGTGCAAGTTCTTTTTAAAGTTCCCGTGGAGCAGGTGGAGTTGTTCAAAACCCCCTTTTTGCTCCAGGGCCTGTGGTCCAGGCAAGTCCCTGTTTTCATTTAAACCACCGTCATATCCTCGACTTCTGTGGCCTGACGCCCTTCCTCCTGTTTCTCCCAAATCCAGCAACAGGATGACAGCTCATTCACATAGTTTCTTTTATAAAAAAAAAAAAAAGCTGTTGAATACAGTTGTGTCAATGCAAAAAGGCACTTCCATTTTCACTCCTCTACTAAGACCGGTCTAGTCGATTGCACTTAGTTAAATCACTCGGTTGGGTCTCACCACCGTCAAACTCAGCTGGATGACTTTGAAACACATCCTGTTTATTGTCCCACAGTGGCTCAGCACATTTCCAATATGCTTTCTATCTGCAACATTCAGTATCATTTAGTATCTTGAAAATAGATGATCTATCATTTAGACAAGTCCAAATAAGTAAGTGCCACTTTTCAAATTGAGGATATTTGAAATTAGAATGAAACTAGACTTTAACCACTAAACGAGCCGAAGCAGGAAATCAAAAGTCCTGATGGGTAAGCCCACTCACTCCTAAATCTTTCCAAGTGTTTGTATTTTATTGCATCTTAGAAATAGGAAGGCTTTAGTGATGCTATATTGTTGTTTGATGGGCAATGTCCTTGCATCAATGGTACCTCATAGTCCAAGACCCCATTTTGTTGCGAGGATGAAGGTGGCTGAGGAGTGTGACAGCGCTCAATCTCAGGCTGCTTCTGGTGTAATGTACCATTTCCCCCATTCTCCAGGCAGGCCTTGATCCCCTCCAGCTCCATGGGGTCGGGATCAGCTGGGCCCAGCTCCAGCTCCATTCCTGCCTTGGACTGCCTCCTCTTCCGCAGGCAGATGATCGTCCCAGCCACCACAGCCAACCCCAGTACCAATGCCAAGGCAGCCAGGGCAGGAATCAGAGTATATGTTACCTGGCTCTGTGTCTCCACCCTGGGCTCTAAGGATGTCAGTGGAACCCCTTCGGTCCGAGCTTCTGTACACGACCCTGTTTCTACGGAGCTGTTTGACCTAGAGAGGACTTTCTCGCCCAGGGGACTAGCACATACTGAATAGGTGCAGTTGGGTCTCAAACCACGCAAAGTGTACTCAGGGTAGGAGCCGGTACACTCAGGATAATGGGGCGGCGGTCAGGTCCTGAGAGGTTACGGTAGGTCAACCTTATCCCACGAATGTGTGGCCGTGTCTCAATGAAGCGATGCAGGTCAAGAAGGATAGATGTGGAGGTCACCTGGCGTGAGCTGATGGCATCAAGATCAGCAGGCATCACAGCGGCAACTACCGGAACCTCTGTTGCTGCAGGTTGTGGTGGCTCAGGAACTTCATCCACATTTTCACAATAGAGGCCAGAGGTTCCTGAGGGACACAGACAGCTGAGTTGACCCAATGGATCAAAATTACAGGTGCCCCCATTGAGGCAGATGTTTGGTGGGCAGATGTGCTGCTCATTTTCCCCGCTAGTGGAACTAGGGGAGACTGGAGGTTCTGGTGGAAGGGGATAGCTGACTGTTTTTGAGGACACTGTTTCCTCACTGGGAGGTGGAGGAGGAGGAATAGCATTGGTATGGGTGGCTTCAGGTGGTGTGGTGAGCATCTGGGGAACAGAGGTGCTTCCAATGGGTGAGCCAATCAGCACTGTTGTGGTAGGTGGACATCCAAAATCTTTGTGCTCAAGTGCTGACAGCATCTTTCCAGCATTAACTAGAGGGAAGTGGCATCTAGTTTCCTCAGGCCGCCCAAGACTCACACCCTTCTCAGTTAGCCATAGAGGGAACCAGGCTAATGGACACAAGCAGTTGAATGGGTTCTCCGCTGCTGTAAGGCGCATCAACCTTGGGAATATCTGGAAGAAACTCTGTGGAAAACCCTGGAGATTAAGTCCACTTAGATCCAGCTCTTGAAGTCCTGTCAGTTTCTGGAAGTCCTCTATCCTGAGCTCTCCAAATGGGTTGGCTGCCAGGTTGAGCTTGATCAGCCCCTTGAGGGAGTCTTGCTTTAAGGCCTGTGGCACCTCAGTTAACTTGTTTGCGGAGATATCGAGCTCGTGGAGGTTCCCAAGGGAAGTTATAAGATCCTCATCCACAGAGGTAAGCCCCAGAGAGGCCAGCTTAAGGGCTTCCAGTGAGGAGTCTGGAGGTCTGAGGGTCCCAGGCTTGGGATGTTGTTGTTGCTGAGGTCTAGAAGCAGAAGTCTGGGGAAGTGCAGGGATGGAAGAGATGTGAGCTGGTTCCCTTGGAGCTTGAGTTCCAGGAGCATATCTAAACCCTCAAAAGCTTCCAAGTGGATACTCTGAATGGCGTTTGCATGGAGATACAGCCTCTCAAGCTGGACCAAGCCAGAAAAACTGCCTTTGGAAATGTGGGTGATGTCGTTCGAGGACAGGTCCAAGTTCTTCAGCTTTGACAGCATCTCAAACACACCATCTGGAATCTCCACCAGCTCATTCTGACTCAGGTCGAGCATCTCCAACTCCACCAAGCCTCTGAAGTCATCCTGGGACAAAGTGTTGATGCCGTTCTGGAAGATGTAGAGTTCTTGGGTGTCGGTGGGGACACGGGGCACAGTGCTGGACCGTCGTTGAATGCAGAATATAGAGTCCTGGCCTGCGCAGGAACAGTCTACTGGGCAGTCGGAGGATAACACCTGCCCAGATGAGAGGAACAAGAGCAGGAAGTAAGGCAACATCGTGGTGTCCGGCCTGGAACTCTGAAAGACACAAGAAAGAAACGGTTGGTGTTAGTGACACATACTAAGCACAGTATGAAACAGCCAGTTAAAGACACCGTTACTGATGAATGTATGAAAGTTAAGAAGTATTTTTCTCAATGTAATTCCTAAAGTCTAAATCTATTAGCTCATAAACAAGCATGATCAACAAACCCTAGCTTCCACACTCACACAGGCAGACAGTATACACAAACACTAACTGCTCCATCAAAGTGGATTAAATGTTTTATATCCTTAATGAGCAGATACCCCCGGGATCAGGACCCACAGACCAAGACCATGAGTTAACACAGCCCACCCAGGGTGAGAAACACATTCAGCCTGTTTCCCTGTGTTTATGACACAGTCCTTAGTGCGTGAAACCCAGTCTGCCGCGGAGCAGTCGGACACCCGCAGCCACACGGCTACAACATACAAACATACTCCGAGCAAATATGCTGTGAGTGAGAAGGCACACAGAGACACACACATCCCCCCGAACATTCAATCATATGTTTTGACATATTTGCCTTATCGTGTTACCAAAAAAAAATAGGCGCCACACACAGACTTGTTCAGAAATGGGGCATTTCAAGTTTACACTGATCTATTCTGTAACACAAGGTTTAGGTTTTAAATGAACAACTAACCCAGCGCAGTTTTTTTGTGTGTGTCTAAACCCGACTTGAGCCTGATTGTGTGATTGCTTGTTTTCGCCCATCACAGACGGGTGCAGAGTAAAATATCTGCCCAGCCAACGCAACCAACTGGAACCCGACAGCCCTCGGTTGGGTAACCACACTCTAACATGGAGGTGGCTACATCTTTGGTATTTTCAGTAAACGTCTAATAAATTCGAGCACATATCCGTATGTCACCCCTTCTTCTTCTTCTTCCCCCTTTCATCGCTCCCTCTTTCCTCGCCCCCTGACCTGGTTTGCATTAGTAAACTCTTGCACTCGTGCCCTCTCCAGGACTCCTGACGGGAAAGTGAAGGAGAAACCCAGGATGTGCTAATGAAGTCAGGAGCGCACCTCTGGCCCCGCACATCCATCCATGCAGTGACGGAGGTCAGGGTTTGTCAGGAATTTGCAATATTCCCTCAAATTCTGTCACAACTGAGATCAAACTGAAAAGAGAACAGAGAGGAATGAAAGTGAGGGAAGAGAGAGGAAGGTCAAAGTGACTGTTTACAGAAATCAATGGTATTTAAATGGTTAAAAAAATTAATTTTGTGTTTAGAACCACAACTGGGATTTCAAGGGGCAGCTAATATAAACCAGAAGCTGCCAAATCTGACAGTCTCGTTTCAGGACTTCGCAGAACATCAGAAACAAATCAAACCTCCAACCTGCGACTCACAGGACAGACTAAACAATGTGGCTGGACGCTGTAATTGGCTCGTCTGTGAACACAAGTTCTCCACATGTGTCTGGTGCTTTTCTGTTTGATATAAAAGTCACTGCAACATGCTGACAAATGTGCGGCAAAAGGGTAAAAAAAAAACTGAGTGTGTAGAATAAACTTCTCTGGATCTGCTGTGTCTTGCTGCAAACCACAGAGTGATGTCTGCTCTGTGACACGTTTTATGAATCGGTTTCCAATTACAGTTTAGTTACAGTTGGAGTCTTGTTGGTACAATGTCTCGGGGCCAAAACATGGAAATGGGGGAGAAAATATAAAAAGTCAAATTGTGCACGACGAACCCTGATCCTCCCAAACTCCTGAACTTCTTCCCTAAATACACAAATAGCACTGAACAAAATATTTTGACTTGTAACTGAACTCAGTGCCTCACTTTCTAAAGTATTTTAATCAACAAACAACTTTATTGTTACAGTCCTAAGTAGTTGTAACATCTAGTATCCAAGGGAAATCATTTTCATGAAACACGATGAAAAGCGTGACCTCTTTGGTGAGTTTAACAAATAATAAAAGATCAAAACAACAAGAGAATAGTTACTGAGGAAGTGGTTGAATGCTAATGTTAGCTTCTGTTTATTGTAGCTAATGAGCAATTAATTTAACCTTGAAACTGAAATACTTATAGATTTTAACTTTCCATTATCCGTTAGTGTGACTTCAGACGAGAACGACCACTGTGCAAATGTGCTGAATTAAATACGACCCAGCCACTGAAATTCTTTTTACCCCGCGCACAGAGATGAGTGGAGACAGTTCACGTAAAGAAACGTCTAAAGCTACCGAACCACTCTGTCACAGCAGCCGCAGAGAGAAAAGAGCTGCTATCATCAGCATTGTTCTCACTGAGACACAAACACACGACGCACACCTTCACACACACACACACACACACACACAACAAACACACACACTGAAACTGTCCGACCAGGTATTACTGCGATGACGAGGCTTTTGTTTCAGGTCCTTACGTCTCGGCTTTAAAGACGCACTCAGCTCGGGGGTCTGGATCTTTCTTTGTGTGCAGTCGCTCATTGAACAGTAAGCTCGTGAGGAAATGGCTGAACGACATATGAATGAAGGAAAGAAAGAAGAAAGCACTGGTGCATAATGGAGGCTTTAAGTCTGTATAGGAAAAAGTAAACAGGCTTTACCCCAAGGATATATATATCTTCCTTTTATAAATGAGTCTGCCAGTTAAAATCCTGAGTACACAGTGAGTTTCTGGTCGTGTGTTAGAACACGTAGATTAAACCATGTGTCGAGTCGAGACGCCTTGGACCCCAGACGATGAGAATCCAAACCTCCATGACGGCGAGGCCCCGCCCTGCTGAAGCCTCCCTGTGTAAGAAACTGAATCCCGTCACACTTGAGAGCCGCGGCTTTGTAGGTGAAGTTGACCTCTGACCTCCTCGTGGATAGGCGGTGAGACAAAAGACGGTTTCTCAGACATCCCCCCCCGTCGTCACTGCAGCATTGTTTCATTTCACTTTCATGTTTCTGTTCTAATCAGATTCTGGCAACATTTTACAAGATGTACAGTTTGTTCCCATTTACGCTCAGGCCTCTTTGGGTTGGCTCTTTCTGCCTTTTTCAAAAGCTTAATTCTGCAGCTCTGTCTTGAAGTTGAAAAAAAAATACTAATTGCATGTGTTAAATTATGGTTTATTAGCTGGTGTGTAGCAGTTCCTAATTTAATCCTGATTTGGGCAGTTTGAAAAATCATTTGCAGAACTTTTACAAATCACAAAAAAACTAAATAACAACCTAGAGGGAAAAAAATCAAATATAATCTCCTTTAATTTCTATTTAGTTCATCACTGCTGATTTTCTCCACTTTTTAGGAGTCTGTGCATAATCTTAATCGTCTTTGAAATGATCCTTCCATCACTTATCAGTCGCAGTAGTTGTTGCACTGTTCAGTTCACCATGTAAACGCTCTAAATCTCTTTGGTCAGGCATTAAATAAGGAATGGCAGAGCAGAAGTATCGTAAACCAGAGTTTCCACAGTATGTATATTCCGAGCAGAGCATTTGCAGAAAAGCAAATCTATTCTGAACTTCGATCGCAGCTGCTTCACATATAAATCCTCCTATTTTTGAAGCTGTCTCAGCTTTTCAAAAAGGAATGACTGGAGATCAGTGGGAGGAAAGAGAAGAAGTGAAAAACGAAGTGCCTAATCTGAGCGTGTCTATTTTATTATCTTGGGCTGTTGGTCCTGCAGTTTGATAGAGACTCCGTGCCCGTGTCCCACAGCCAAGAATCTGCCAACCGCGATATTAACATCAACCTGGGACGTCAAAACATGCACAGCAGTTTTACCCTGCGAGCGTTCCACTGTAATCCCACAACCTGGATTTATGTCCCCTCCCCAACGTCAAAAATCCATAATCAGATGTGACAGCGGGTTTTCTGCGGTTAAGACTTTGCGGCACACGGTAAGTCCTGAGCGATTTGTACGAGTGGAGATAAGGACACGCGATGAAAGAGAAGCGTCGCCGTCAAAACGACATGAAACAGGTCAACGTGCACGAGAGACCTGCAGCACATACTGCACACACACACACACACACACACACACACACACACACACACACACACACACACACACACACACACACACACACACACACACACACACACACACACACACACCCACACACACACAACACACAAACACACACAACACATTCTGCACATGTTCACCCAGCAAACACAACAGCATCCTACAACACAGTGATCTGTCCCACATAACTTGCCTCCCCCCTTGAGGCAGAATGAAGAGCCAATAACTTGTCCTCCCCCCCCCCCCCCCGATAAGAGAAAGGTAGAGCGACGGAGGAAAGAAGAAACAAGAGAGGGAGACCTATATGGACGATGAGGAAAAGAACACAAGAGAAAGAGAGAGAGACATTTAAAAGCCGGTAGCTGACGACGGCCTCAATTTATCCAAAATGTGCTGTAAACAAAACTTAAGACTTAATCAGTGTTTGACAGAAGCCAGATCCGACAGCGCTGACGTTCTCTCAGGCTGCGGCAGCGGGATCAGGTTCTCAGATATCCTGGTCACGCACAACAAACATTAGCTATTAATCAAGTTCAATCAAATTCATACAAACACTGTTCTCGCTAAGGTAACAGCTGCAGGGTTGCAGGAGTGACCTTACCCCAAAATGCATTGTGTTTATCGTCGCGGTCCGAATCTGCAGAGCTGCTTTCAAACAAGCACTGAACTCTGAAGTTATTATTCTGAAATCTTATGAAAACGTAAATGTCAAGAAACTGGAAGAATGTAAATATCCCAGAGGTGTCACACACACGTAGAAGACGTCGACGATGTAAACAGAAACACATGATCTCCGCAGCAGGATTCAAATTCAAGCTCAAGTTCCTCCACTACTCCCTCTTCGTTTCTGTGGAGGATGAGCACGGAGCGGTTTATTTTATATACTTACACCAAATGGAAGTAGGAAGCATGAAGGACATTAAAGAAATCACCGAGGGAAACTGGAAACACTGTAAAAGCAGCAACCACATGGCTGCTAAAGGAGCAGCAGAGTGAGCCGTTACAGCTGTTGTAAAGTTACAAGTATGACTTATATCCCCACTACTATTGTACAAACTCATGGTCTGTAAAAGTGCATAGAAGAGGGAGGGGGGGGGGTTGTGTGGGAGACAGGAGGACAGGGAAGTCAGGAGTGAAGGTACAAAGAGGCAGAGCACGGATCATGAATCTGGTCGGTCTGCAGGGACATTGCGTCACTGTCGAGGAGAGAAGGAAGGGGGCCATGAGTTAGTGGTACGAACTTCACCTTCACTCCCACACCCCCGAAAAAAACTCCCCGCAGAGGAATATCCTGTTACCTCACGTCTGAAAAGGCTCAGCAGTAAAAATCGGAGTTTAACGACTTCAATCTGTCTAAAAGCGTTTAGCTGCAGAAGCTATTGTGTAAGCAGACGAAGTCGCCGCGCTGAGCGGGAGTCGCTCGGGAGAGTGTGCACATGCTCAAGCAAGTGTGTGAGGAAATAATAAAAATATATATTAAGTCTCAGAGGCAGATTTTAACACTCCTCCCTCACTCGGTTCGATAAAGTAACCGACTGAAGTGCAGCTACAGCCTAAGACGCTTTGACCTTTCACCTCTGTGCACTCCAGCAAATCCCTCCATATCATAGACTGTATATAAAATGGAGGTAGACTCCGGATCCGTAAAGTGAAGCCAATGCAGAGGGGCCTGACACCTGTCTTCTGTCATATGACCAGCAGAGGGCCACTCCACTGGTTTTAAAGGAAAGTCAGTTTCTATAGGAGTCTGTGAGAAAATGACTTCTCACTTGATTTATAACGTCAGTAAACATTTTTCTGAGGAGTTTATGTCAACCATAATTTAGTAAATTATGGTTCATTTAGCGTGGATTCTGTGTGATTGACAGCTGGCACCGTCCAATGGGTGCAGGTCGCAGGTGCCACTGGGCCTGCACCGTCCTCGAGCTCTCAGTTAGGCTCCACCCCCTGCTCCTCCAACTTTGGTCACTTCCGGTTTCACAAACCAAGATGGCGCTGGTCAGAACGACGACAGCTCACACACCAGATGGTTGATGAGACGATGGGTTGACACCCAGGACGGCCTCCAGCCTCTATCATCACTAACAACTAACAACACACAATACGGCCCAAACAATGGAGGACCAGTCCATTAGAGGAAAGTGGAATAGGAAACGCTGACACGGTCGTTTCTTGCATTGCTAAACATAGCTCTGCAGCAGCAGGACAAGGTGCGGCTGTGTTGTTTCAGGTGTTACGGAAATAAACAGTGATACAATCCAGGGAGTCGCGTGTGCATAGAAATGTGTAGATAATGTGTTCGTGGATAATTTAAGGATGAAACGGACAAATCCCCACATATGTGCAGATCTGCACGAATCACATGAACCAGCCGCAGACTGCGAGGTGCGTCTGGGCTGTAACTGCTGACTCGTCTTTCAGCCACTTATCAGCCGCACCTTGTTAAAGCCCGATGAGACAAATTATGATTTGTGAATATGGGCTACACAAATAAAAATGTGAGTGATTGATTGATTGTCTATTATCTGTGAATACATTTGAAGATTTATCGCGACACAGATCTCGGCACGCATTTGCAGATTTGTCTTAATATTACCTGAACATTCCGATCACTGTCGTCACGGCTGCGGGAAACATTTCCATGGAATCAACATTGTGAATAAAAAAACACGTTTTCCTTAAAACACAGTTGATATCATACAGATTTGTGGCGTCTACAGGAGAATAAAACATTGAGTCACAGTCTTGTAGTGTTCTGTTACCTTGGATAGTTCAAATATTGTGGCTGATAATCAAAACCTCTGTTCAGAAAATGAATCTTCTGGAGCCGTGCTGTTGAGCTCTATTTGCAAACACTGGTGTCAAGGACTCGTCGTGTTCTCCTCCTCACACGACAGAGGACCGACTCGTACCTGCAGCGAGGCCGACGCAGCCAAAACACCTCCAGACTAACAACGGCAGCACATGAATGTGTCACACTCAACACAATAGACAAGGTGGAAGAAAAAACAAACACACACACACACACACACGCTAACTATTAGTGTAAAAGCTCAATTACATACACACCCTCCCACGCTGGTCCTGTTTCCTCACGTCACCGAACTCTTAGAGGAAGTTCAACCTCTTTTGGATTTCACCTTATTCTTAATGTTGTCACTCATTTTGACAAGATGCGTAACACACACGCACACACACACAGACACACAGACACGCAGAGGGAGCATGACCAGGCACCTCTGGAACAAGTTAATAACGCAGTGTGTGACGGCTCATCTCCTCTTGTCATTTGTAGCTGAACTTCAGTGAACCTCTCTCCTGGAGTTTTCATTGGCTGCTGGATCCTAATCAGCTGTGAGTCACGTCTGTGGTTGTTTCTTGTTCTTCTTCTTCTCCACCAGTCCCCCCCCCCCCCCCCCCCCTCTAACCTTCGAACCAACTTTGACCCCGTCAGACCTAGACGTCCGTCCTGAGAGATCCAATCACATGTGGTCAGCGCTTAATTTAGATCGGAATGCACCCGAATACGTCCTGAGATCGGACCGCGCTGGGAGCTGGTCTGGGCCACGTTCTAGTCAGTGTGTGCGAATCCGTCCTGAGCTGCATGTAGAGGAGCGTCAACCCAACTAACGTCCTCCTCAGTGTCACAATGAATCAAATGTGTTTGTAAGCCTTTCTCTTTATTCACACCTAACATAACATATAAGGATGGATGTTTTTCTCAAATGGGTCCAATCTGTCGTTCAGTCCCTCCTGACTCCGCTCACTCTCTCTCCCTCGCTCGTTCCGACACAGACACACACCGTCACCACACACACACATCTGCACTAGCACAAATGACGGTCGTGATTATTTGCACATAGACGGGAAGTTAGAACCGATCACGAGTGGTAAACAGACGTACCTGACACTGTCTGCATGAGATCAGATCTGTCAGCACCAGGTCTTTATAAACCTCTCGTACGCCTTCCCTGCATTATCAGTAACAGCTGGTAACTTAGATATTTATGAAGAGACAACCTCTTTGTCCTTGTTAATCCTTGGAAGAGCTGCAAGGCATTTAATAACCTCTGCCCAACCTGGTTCCGCCCAGTAATTATAAAAGCTGTGGGGAGATTGTCATGTAAACTAGAGCGGCACTCGGAGCACGGGGCCCAACAGTCCCCTTCAAATCTATCAGCACGCACATCTTTTATTCTTTCAATCATGATCCATGAATTATTCCCTGGGAAAGAGATTTAAAAAGAAAGACGATGGATCCACCCGCCACCCCCCCTTCCACCAAGCTTCAAGAAAATCATTCAGTAGTTACTGCAGACAGACAAACAGCAATGAAGACGTAACCTCCTTGGCAAAGCTACGTGTTATTATAGAACCATTCGAATCCACTTAAGTCTAATCAATCACTTGTCAGCGACCTCGCCCGCCTCGCTCCACGGGGCCGTCTCGGTGACGCCTGGGTGTCGCTGGTGTCTCACTCAGGTATGGCAGAGATGCCAGCTATGCTCCTGCAGCTATGATGAAAATGTAAAGTGGTATCTAGGTGTGCTGCTGCTGCCACCACTGCCGCCGCCGCTGCCGCTGCCTCCGCTGCCGCCGCCGGTCAAATCTCTCCTCTGAGGATTTAGGAAATGTTGCTCTCGGGGAAACAGGCCGATCCTCAGAAGCTGCCTGTTTACGATAGTATCTGTGTTTTGATTGAGGTTTCTGTGGTAAAAGTGATGTTAGCTTCCCACTGATGTGGTTCCAGAACAGAACTGGAGTGAAAGTCTCTGACATTGGTAAACGCCAATAAATCATCCAAACTACTTTAAAACTTTATAGATATAATTTAGATATTTGAGGTGTGTGTGTGTGTGTGTGTGTGTGTGTGTGTGTGTGTGTGTGTGTGTGTGTGTGTGTGTGTGTGTGTGTGTGTGTGTGTGTGTGTGTGTTTTTAACACTTGACGGTCTGATAGATCTTTTAATCTGTCAACACACATATTTACACTGTAAATACAACCATCTACAATAAAAAAAAAACACAAGTTTGGAGCTTTTTATGAAACTGAAATATTTTAGTATGGTGCCGGAGCATCACCAGAACGTTTCTGATATTGTTTGACCAAACACTGTCTTATGAGGAAGTCATATCACATCATTGATACCCGTTTCAGTGCCACACCTCTGGTTTGGCACTTGCCGGCAGACGTCAGCTCGGTACTAAAAGTTTAGTCTTCATGGTGTTTTACTTCCATTACTAGTTATTCTTCATGTGGACTGTCCGGAACAACAGAAATGTTAATAGTGACAAACTTAGCGGAGCCCGACCGACACTGATAACAGGCAAAGACATAAATGCATCTTCTCTGCATTGTTTATTCTTTCAAACAAAAGTTTCCATATAAACGCCAACACTGATAACTGTCTGCGAAAAGCTCATATTGTAAATCACAAAACATTAGCGATCACATAAAGTATTTGAAAAGGGTTTAACCAAAGTCTGTGAGTCTAATTTAAGTTGTTATATTTTTTTAATGCACTGGAATCGGATCAGTTCTCGATATCAGTCGATTCTCAAAGTCCAGGATCACTTATCAGTATCCAAAAGGGAAAATTGGTAATGCAGCATATCAAATATCACACAGCGTTGCAACTGGGTGCAGTAAGAATTAAAGTTTGAACACCCGAGTTAAAAACCCAACTGATCCCTTTGCTGTTGCTGAAAAGAAAAGAGCAACTGTGTGTCTGTGACCTCTGTCAGTATCTCAGCTCCAGGCGAGATGCCATTTAAATATAAACAAGTGATGGCAGGCCGGGATCTGACAGATCGGAGGGTGACGGGGGGGGGGGACTGATGATACGCTTCACTGCTCCAGGGCCAAAGGTTTGCGTATTTTAGCTTCATCGCTTTAGCTCCAGACAAAACATCAAAAGAGTCGGAAAAGAGTGGAGTAATTTACCTCAATCAACTCAACTCCAGCTCGTAAGAAAAACAAGTTGTTTGTGGATTTTGGAATAAGTGTCTTTTCTCAACTGTAGAGATTAAAATGATTCGCTCACAGAAGACGTCAAAGCACCTGGAGGATCTGTCACTTCCCTGAGGATCTTAAAGAAGAGGAGACGTGTTGGAGGGGGTTGTTCCTGCCGCCAGGTGCCCTGTGGCACACCTGTGTGAGTGCAGGTAACTTACTTATTCCCAACTGCTGACAGACAGGACAGGCTCGCAGCCAGTGGAGTGTGAGGTGAAGACACACACACACACACACAAAGACACACAACCTTTGACAACCACGACTGTTATGCTGCTGTTGCTGCTGCGGCACGATGCCTGACTGTGCATGTGGCGCCTCGTCGCTGGATTTCCAAAACGTCAAACCCTCAGTGGAAAAACCAGTGTAACAAAAATTCACCCTGAAACCAAGAGGTGTGCCCAACTGGGCCACTCGAAAAAATACCAAACCAGGTTGGCTCACCAGCCAAAAGGGAAAGTTTCCACTCTGTGTTCTCCTCTATGAGCGATGTGTCGGATACGCAGCTGCCCATTAATATACATTCATTTATCAAACGTTTACTGTGCCACACGAGCCAGATCTGCATCGTTGTGCCTGTAATCACTCAATGTTTCGATGCCCTTAACCAGAAAGGCACACACCTAACAGACCCGTAAGTTTCACACACTCAATGTTATCACTTCCCTAAATACGCCAGATTCTTTCTATCAAGATCCATGAATTATTCTCTGGGAAAACAGTGAAAACATTAAAGAAAGTGTGAAAACAAAACAAAACCCTGGATCTGCACCAAAGTTTAAGGAGAACGTGAATGTGCCATCCTTCCAGCAAGTTCCGCCAAAATGTTCTGTCGTTTTTTGCGTAATCCTCCCGACAAACAAACAACCAACAAACAGACGTAAAAACAAGAAAACCTTCACAGCTTTACTTACTTATTTTACTGTCGTGGAGCAAACTCCTCGCGGCCTCTTCTCCTGTCGCTGTCGGATGAGCTGACGACAACAGTCCGACTCTGTAGTAACAACACAAACGAGTACCACTTTAATAACACTGGAAAATAACTTACGTTGTCTTCTAGAGGATCATCTACAGAAGTCATTAGAGTAATTGTTATATTTAGAATAACTTTGAGTGCAGGGACATGTCGTCCTCGATCTGTCACAATGTTATTAGACGGATATGGACGGAGCCTTTAGTAGGTACTCTGCGTTCCTTTCGTCCGTATTTGTCCACGTCCTCTAAAAACTACGGATGTGGACGGAACGGACAAAATGGAGCAGTACCACCAAAAACCACAGGGGGGGGCAGTGTAGCGATAGTTCAAACTAGACGAACATAGGGAAAGTGTAACGTCAAAATGGTGAAGTGCCTTTTCAAGTTGGTGAGCTGGACCACGCCATGTTTGTTGTTGTCAGAAACTGTCAACCCTGCACTGCCCTCTAGTGGACGTATTGTGGACAATCACGCCAACGTAAAAAGAGGCACTGGAAGTGACGGTTACATCGTTTGCAACGGACGCATCTCTTTTCGTACCTAAAGGCAGAATTCTTCGTGGCGTAGATGAGAACATGACAGAAACTGGGTCCCTCGTTTAAAGCACGTTGTGAAATTCCTGCAGAACGTGTCTCTGAACACAGTTTCATGATCCTTTGACTTCTGACGGTCCTTGAACCTGACTTCAGGCTGTATGTTAATGTTTATGTTAATGCTAACTTGTTTTATTGCCGTCTGTGTGTAAATATATATTTTAAAACACTTGCTCGATGCTGTCACAGGTCGTTTGGTGCAAGTTTTCCAAACACGTGGAGACTCGGTAAATTACCCTTTAATTTTTGCTTGTTAATAAACGTCACATGACCAAAATGCCTCGAAACAAAGTAGGAATTGAAGCCCATTTCTATTGGAGTTCAACATTCTCCAACTGAGCGGAGCCGTACGTGAAATGTGTGGTAATGAGAATGTGCTCGGATCGTCACCACGGCAGCGAGCGACACGCTGCCCGAGCGCTGACTTCTGGCCTAATAAGTAATTTGTGCTGGAAATTTCCAGACATGGCAGAAAATCAGCAACAATCAGAGCAGTTATTTACAATCACACGTCTCCCAGATCATATCTGTCTCACGCAAACACAAATTTACACCATCATGAGCGCTGCTGCAGCCACACTCACACTCACACAACACACAGACACACACACACACACACACACACACACACACACACACACACACACACACACACACACACACACACACACACACACACACACACACACACACACACTGAAACCCATGGCCGAAAGACCTCTACGAACTTGTCCCCTGCTGCTGGATCACCTCATTATCCCAGTGTTGGGTCAGGGAGTGTGGACGGATTTACTGCAGAGAGAGATTTCTATAGGAACACACACACACACACACACACACACACCACACACACACACACACACACACTAACACTAACACACGATTATAATTGGATTATGATTGGGAAAAGTTCACCGTCTGGATGTTGTGAACACAGGACGACTTTCACTAATATGACGCACGTAATTCAATGTGTGTGTAGAAATGTACAACTGAAGTAGGATGTCATTAGGGTGTGTGTGCGTGCGTGCGCGTGCGTGTGTGGTGTGTGTGGGGGGGGGAGGATGGGTGTTTACTTTGTCACTTATCTATTTACTTAACTCCTGGAAGATCCTTTAAAGTAAACACACACACGCACACAGAGAGAGAGAAATACTAATTTGCGTCTCTGCTGGAAGGGGAATCAATTAGTGCAAAGTGACATGTGTGTGTGTTTGTTTGGTTCGGTCAAAGTCAGTGACCTCGGCAGGTTCATGACCCAGAAACAAAGACTGCATTTTACACATTTGCATTTTTAACTCTTCGTGGGCCCGTTCTGAGCCCAGATCGGATCCCTGCCGTTATTCTCCACGCACACACAATCTGTCCTGTGAGGTCGACTCTGCCCGAGAACTCCCCCCCAAAAAAAAGGAAAATCTGAATCTAACTTTAGTTTGGACAAAGATCATCTTGTGCTATTTGTGCAAACATGTCACTGCCAGAAAATCAGTTTCCCTGCAGCTGTTACATGAAGTTTGATGCTTTTATTAAGAAAACTCTCAAAATAGCAAACAACCGCGGACGGAAACAAAAAGGCCAATTGTGTTGCGGAGAGCATCGGACTTGATGTTTACCTAAACTCACGGAGTTCAGAGCCTCTGATGTCATCGCACACAAACACACTCGCAGCTCTTATCTCGTCAACACATCATTAATCAGGACGGATCCCCGGCTCCGTCTCTGTTTGCGTTTACTCCACCACGAGCAGAGGCTCACGTCAGACTCACCGCGAATAACAGACGACTTATTTAAAGTCCTGAATAAAGCCACAGTGTCCGCAATTCATTCAGTTACTTTGCAGATCGTAAACGCATCGAGAAAATCAGCTCAGAATTACCTCACAAGTGATTTAGTTCAAAATGGTCAAAGGTCACGTTAACACTCTTTTCCCCTTGTTTGATGCTAGAAGTCTGATGTGTTGTGTATACTTGTGTTTACTCTGATTCAGTGTACTTGTGTAGTCGATGGGTTTGTGGGTCGTCCACTAACCGGAGGGATCGGTGGTTCGATCCCAGACTCCTCGGATCTGCATTCCAAAGTGCGTGAACCCCAAATCGCCCCTGATGGCTGTGCTGACAGTGGATGAATCGTGTGTGTGTGTGTGTGTGTGTGTGTGTGTGTGTGTGTGTGTGTGTGTGTGTGTGTGTGTGTGTGTGTGTGTGTGTGGTGTGTGTGTGTGTGTGGTGTGTGTGACTTGTACTGTAAAGCGTTTGGAGTAGTTGTTAAGACTTAATTAATGGTGTTAACCGTTCATTCTTAGCATTGTTTCATCATTAAATCCTTTCTAATTCTTTGAGAAGGCGCAGCCACAGTCAGAGGAGCAGTTGCAGGCGACGGCTTTCACACCTCAAACCACCTTCTTTGTCGGTTCCCTCTTGTTCTGTGGAAAACGACTTTGCGTGTCGCAATTGAAATGATAATTGAGTTCATGATTAAAGCATTTACTGGCTGCATGCAACAGTTGAGGGAGTGTTGTTCTGTGTAACTAAACCACGACTGTTACAACACTCATCACAGGTGCTGCTCAAGCAATGTATGAAATGGCTAAAACGTCGACCTCGGAGGAGAGTTCATGGTGAACCAGCAGGGCAACATTTCACCTCGGAGGATGTAATTGGACTCTGATGAATGTTCCACTTCAACCCAACAGCCCAAATAAAACCAATTACAGGTTACAGCCGTACAGCCGTACAGCCGTACAACTAAAGAAAGCAAAATCACCACAGACTGAAACAAGCCCAAAAATACACAGTCAACACCAACAGCAGTCACATAACTCGGAGCAGACGACCGTGTTGGGCAACAACGAACCAAGTCTGCAAAGTTTAGTAAATTTCCAAAACTCCAAAAGTTGTGCAATGCTTCTTTTTTTTTTTTTAATCACAACCTGGCCGGTCTGCGAGGACCCTGCAAGCTGCGGCGCCGCCCCTGTGGTGTAACTGGACTCTGACATGTGGAGGAATGGCGGCGACATGCTCGGCTGCAGAGCGGCCGCTGACACACGACTCTGGAAAAAAAACAAAAAAAAAGCCCCGAGGCTGAAGGGGATGTTTGGAGAGGGAACCAGGAGGGGAAGATGGTGTTGTTGTGTTTGTGTGGATGGATGGGAGCGTGGATACACACACACACACACAAACACATGCATAGATTCCCGCTGAAGCCACAAGTGACCTCACTTGATTTTTGCACTAATAACAAACAACGCTGGCCTTTTTAGAAACATTTCATGCAAAGGGGACGAGATGATTTGGCCGTTTTATTGATACTTCTGGGTCATTTTGCCGTGACATTTCGAGTAAATACATAGAACTTGCCCGAAGCGAGGAAAAGATCGTGAAAAGTCACAGATACTTAAATCGTGATTAAAAAAAACTACTTTCTAAAGTCGTTCTAAACTGTGAATTTAAGTGAATTTCGAAGGAACTGAAATGTTCCAATGAGTGAGTGTGACCTTGCTCCCTTCGGATTCCTTTAAAGATGTTATCTGTCCTGTTGAATTTCATGGGAAGACCAAGTATGTGACACGTGCAGCTCAGCGGTGTTAATCACAGCCGTGGATCTGATAAGACGCAGAGATCAGATACACTGGAACTGGTTTCTTCACATCGTCCGTAGAGACACAGATGTGAGTCTAAACACACTCTCCTTTCCAGAACGTCCCAAACATGTTCTCTCTCAGAGCCAGTCTCAAACAGAACTTTCATTATCCTGCAAAACCTAAGTATTTTCTATGTTCGGTCAATCCTGGCATCTAAAACCTTTATTTCCTACTTTAAATCCTTTGAGACCACGTTTTTTAGTATTTGTCTGTACTTAAATTGAGTCCAGCAAAGAAAGGAACTGGTCTATAGGCTCAGTTTTCCTTCAAGACACTAATGCATTTTGAAAATACTGTACATTAGTATCAATCGCAGGCACATGACTGAGTCGACTTGCGGTTCTTACTCCACGTCCACGGCTGTGTGTTTATTCAGCTGTTCTCTGTGCCGACCCTGACGTGTTGTGACCCTCAGCTGCAGAGTGTTCTCCTCGTCCAGTCCAAGATTTGAAACACTCTAATGAAGCAGAGGCAGTAATATGAAGGAAGCTATCATCACTTTATACATTGTATAAAACTATGGGAACTAGAATGGCACTTTTCCATTAAGGCCCAATTTGAAATCTGCTAGATCCAGATATTTATTTACAAACATACATTTCAGTCCCCTTAACATGCCAGATTTTTGAAAAGCATCTACCACATCCTTGCACCGATTTTCGTGGAAATGCGTTTCCCTTCCTCACCCCCACACACCCCTTCCCAGCCCTTTGAGCAATGGCACATTTTACCGAGTGAAATCCATAAGTCTCTAAACAGCCCAATTGAAACCCAGCACAGATATATTATACAAGTTCTCTTGCTGCTGCGAGACGCGGGACATTGCTCCATCAGCCGTTGCTACCTCAATTTGTGTTAATACATCCCATCTCTTGGCCTCGTCGCAGCTATGGAGCAACGTTCCTGCCGCTGACTGAACGACAGACTGCTTGTCTTGGACTGTCTGTGTTTATGGACTGTCTGTGGCCCGGCGCGAGGGCATCGGTGCAAAAAACACACGACAGACACAAGGAAATAAACAGTGTCCCCCTTTAAAGCAGAGCCTGGCAGGTGTCGGAACACACTGTCTAGTTAGACGTCCCTAAACGTTCCCTCCAATTACTTAATGTGTTCCCTCAGACTCGAGGCTGGTGCACTTACACACGAGCAGAGCGGACACAATTATCCTGTGAATTACCGGCAGCACAACGATGGGTTTTACAGGCAATAATTAAAGTACAGCCCCGTCCAGTAAGGGCGACTAAAGGAAATACAGCTATGATTATGGCTTCCAACAACAAAGTATACAAAAGAACTCGCAATATAATGCATATTATTTTAAGGATTTATCTGTATTTAAAGTTCAATAAATGCGTGAGTGAAGATGTTAAATAATCGTCAGTTCAATATCGACCAGAATTATCGTGATTATAACTTTTGCCATAATCGATCACAATTTCCTATTGGCCAAAATATCCACAGTGGTGTTGAGGTCCCACTCGACCAATCGCGAGTCAGTGTCAGCTGTCAATCAGGAAGTTTCATTGTTTTTTTTATAACATTGAATAACCCTTGGACATCAGTGTGATGACAACTACCTATAATGTTTGTGGAAACTGTATTTGACTTTTTCGTTTGGTCCATGTCCCATCGGCTAACATGGAGGGTGCAAAGGTTTAGACCTATACTACAGCCGGGCACCAGGGGGCGATCAAGATGTTTTGGGGGAGCTACATCATGTCGTCCCTCTTTAAAAATGTCATCTTTCGCACCTTCTGACGTTTAATGTTCCCTAACTTACATTGTTTAGCTTGTGCTTTATTAACGTTTGTTCACAATATCTGTGTTTATCGCCGTTTTTCTGTGAACGAGCAACATTATCATCTCCTCCCGCTGCACTGACGCTGCTGCAGCCTCACTTCTGATCCGCTCCCTTCTCTCTGAAGTGGCGTTCGTCTCTCATCTGTGAACAAGATGTCCAAATTAAAAACACCACAGGCTCGTCCACAGTTCGCTGCGCTGGGTTCCGCGGGCGCAGGACAAAGTGGAGAGTCAAGTGCAGAGCGACTCAGACGGAGGTTTCATCTGAGACGGCACCAAGTCAAACAAACAGCTGGTTATAAAGTCGGAGGGAGAATTACGTTTTTCCTTTCATCAGATACATTTGATTTGTCCGTTGCACTTTTCACCCGGGCGCAAATAACAGGACGACGCTCCGAGCCGTTCGTCTCCTGCTCTCTGCAGACACGTCCCGTGGGTGTGATGAAGAAATAATCTGTTGACTCCAGAACAACAGTTTTAAAACGTGCATGCTAAACATTCACAACAGTTTAAAGTTGACAGGTTCTCGTGGACATGGCTTTGTAATTATTCTCAGCTTTCGGCACATTTGAACATTTGTGGGTCTGTTTCGCAGTGAAGCAAACGTTGCCATCCACAAACAATGAAAGGCATAGTTGTGCTCTGAACTTTTTTCCCTCTGCAGTTTGAGTTTAATTGTGACAGAAACACATTAAGCGCCACATTTGTTTTATTTGGACACTTTGTATTATATGGCTCGTTTCTTCTGTGCCTTTGTTCCTTTGCCCTCTTGATTGACTGGGTTCTTTGCTGCAGCTGCGCCGACAGATGTTGTCGGGCTCCAGAAGTATATTTACCATCTTAAGACTCTTCACTGAAACGTAATATTAAACCATAATTATGTGTATTACTGTAAAAAGTTATTTATACTTTCATGTTTTTCGTTTTTTGAAACTAAATCGATCCGTGTCCACGTGAGGTTTTGTTTTGCTCTGTCAAAAAGTATGAATCCCCATCCACACCAACACACCTGAAATACAAAAGGAGTTTTCAAACTAAAACAGGACCAGTAGCGTTTCTTAAACTTCTCTGGTTTTGCCTCTCTTCCATCAAGACAGGCGTAAACGCAGCAACCAGCAATTCACACATTAGCAGTGTGGATGTAGCTAAGAAAGCTGCGCTACATTATAAGGTTTTATAAAAAATTGTTTGCAGCTGCCCTCAAGTCCCCTTTGCCTTCTAAATGCCACACACCTCGCAGGCTTTGACATTAAGATCCGAGCCAACTGTTGAAATCGTGACCTTAACCAGCTCTCGTTTCGATAAACAAGTGAGTAACACTTGTGAATCTTGCACAAGCCCCAACGTGCTGGTTTCATCTGTTTGTCTATCTTTGGTGGTCCAAGCATCATCCGACGCTCGGCTCGACGCCAAGTGGGAACACGATGAACCACAGAACACACTCGCCTGTGCGGCGCTGGTTTTTCCGTGGGGTCGACTTTTCTAACTCGGAGAATCTGGATTGTGTTTTTCGCTCCGATTCAGCACAATGTCTGTGGGTTTTCTTCTGCTCGGTCAGTTTCTCGTCGCGCTCGGCAGGTTGACTGGTCCCTCCTTTGACTCCTGACCTCTTAATCCCCTGCCAGCTGAAGCGGGGCCTCCGAGGACGACGGCGGCTCTGTGTGCATGCATGTGTGAATGTGTGTGTGTGTGTGTGTGTGTGTGTGTGTGTGTGTGTGGTGTGTGTGTGTGTGGGTGGGTGGTGTGTGTGTGCAGTGGTGTGTGCAAGTGTGTGCCGGTGTGTGTGTGTGTAGTGCGGAGGGAGGAAACGTCAAGTTGACAAATGTGTGTGCAAAGTGTAACTTCAACACGTGGATCTTGACAGTGCAGAAAGCGCTCAAGGAGTATTCAACTTTAGAACGGTCTTCAAACTGTACACTACACAGCACAGACGCAACTATACACAACAACAACGTCTCAACACACACACACACACACACACACACACACACACACACACACACACACACACACACACACACACACACACACACACACACACACACACACATCACTGAGAATTGCCACAAATACACTCAAGGCTGTTGGGGATAATTCATCTTGTGCACAAACACTGAGCAGGTGACTTGAGGCCAAACTATGGATTTTCCTGGTTGAAGGAACCAGCCACACCTTTGCGAGTTGCACCTCATCAAGCAACGAGTTCTCAACACCATCTTAATTTCGTTGAATCTCAGGGAGAAACACTTGACACTAATTGACGGGCATTTGATTTGTCTGCGCCGAAGCAGCAGCCGCAGCAGCCGCAGCCGCAGCAGCCGCAGCAGCAGCCGCACAGCCGCCAGCAGCCGCAGCAGCAGCCGCAGCAGCAGCAGCAGCAGCCGCCAGCAGCCGCCGCAGCGCGCAGCACGCAGCAGCAGCAGCCGCAGCAGCAGCAGCCGCAGCAGCCGCAGCCGCAGCAGCCGCCGCAGCAGCCGCAGCAGCAGCCGCAGCAGCAGCAGCCGCAGCCGCAGCAGCAGCCGCCAGCAGCAGCAGCCGCAGCAGCCGCAGCCGCCGCAGCAGCCGCCGCAGCCGCCGCAGCAGCAGCCGCAGCAGCCGCAGCTTCCTGGGATGAAATCCAGCTTCATGTTGCGAACGAGTTGTTTTTACTTTGAGGAAAAAAACAAACAATGGTGGGATAATCCCATCGACCTTTGAGCCCGTCCATTGACGCTGCTCCAAACAGCGCGAACCTATCAATCAAATCTTAATTCACTCCCACCACAACTGTCAATCAATCAAACTAAACCAAAGTGTGTAACAGTCACACCCAGGGCCGAGCGACATAAGCAAACTTTCATATCCAGATATCGATACATCAGATCATCTGAGTCGCAAAGCTCCCACATCGTTACCCCCCCCGTTTTAGTGGCACACTTGGCCGGTAGCTTGTGGCTATCGACCGTGTACATTGGGGCCTTTGCAGAGTGAAGTCGTGGCAGCATCTCCTTTATATCTTCATGATTCCTTGACACGTGGTGTGTGTCACCGGCAAAAGCTTCTTACAACCGTGTCCGAACAGTTTCGACGTGATTCTTACACAAGTGGTAAAAGACGTTTGTGGTGACAGAGGGCGTTTCCCTTCGTGACTCTATGCTCGTTGCTGTCATTGTCGTAGACCGTGTATTTCCACCATATCTTTGTGATCATCTCCAGTCAACACCGAGGGATTAGATTGGATTAATATCCCGCTGAACTTGTTTGCAACACGACTTCTTTCAATCTAACTGAATAACGTTTAAAACCGATGAGTCAACCAAATCGGTTAAAACTACGTGTCTGTAAAAATCATCCGGTTTCCAAACCACTGCAGCTCAGTTTCCTCCTGATTACTGTCTTATTGTCTCTCATCGCCGGTTTATCTGGCTCCCTCGTGATTTACCTGCATTAACATCCCTGTGCTGCCGGTGGCCTCACACAGAACCACTCATGGAGGGCACAGGAAGGTAAACACAGGTCTGCAGGAGCACAAAAGCAGGATTTGCATGTCAGTGCTACAACACAACGAGAGGAAAAGGGGGAACGTGACACTACATGTGCATCTGAATGCAACACACACACACACACACACACACACATCTCCCATCTCACATCTCGCTGTTGTGTACTTCAAACTGGACTCTGTGTGTCTGTCTGTATGTGTGTGTGTGTGTGTGTGTGTGTGTGTGTGTGTGTGTGTGGTCTGAGGGCTTTTGAGTGTGAGGATGTGCGTGTACAGGTAGACTATGTGCCCTCAGGGGGAAAAGGGGGGGGATTTAAAAGAGGTCTGGAAGTTGAGAGCACCCCCCCCACCCTCATCCTCAGGGAGTGACGGCTGTCGGAGGATAGATGTGTTATCTTTATGACATCAGACAGATTGGGTGTTGATATGAAGAATATGACCTGTTTATACAGTCACTGCTTGAAACAGCTCATATCTGTTTGGGTCCTGGAGAGAAGTTCTTCATTCTGATTGGTCGAACACAACAGCCTCTGATTAAGTAACAGACTGTAATCGACGACTTTTCAAATCCACCTGTAACGATATCTGTATATGAAGTTGACTGAAAACGATCGCCCCCCCCGGTGGCTGACTACAGTAGAGGTCCTGAACTCCACCCCTCCCATGTCCAGATGGTGGTGTCTGTCGTTTCCAGCCACTCATGTCCCGGTGTAACATCATGATTTACAGATGAAATGAACTCGTGATTGGTCAGACGTGTGGAAGCACAGCTCCACTCACTGATCACGACTCCGAACGACGCAGGTGACGCAAGCTGGTGAAGCAGATACTTCCCTGGAAACCATCTCAACTCGGTCCGGCTTGATACTCCAAAGGATGCTGCAGCTGGATTAAGACACATCTGCCGATCTGAACCTGTTGGAGCCAGAATCTGAATCGGGAATACGAGAGTGAAAACACAGTCTGACATCTGAGCCTCTGCCTTTCGCAACATTTACGTCATTATCTGGAGAAACTTTGGCTTTTATCCCACACAACGTTTATCCCACACAACTGCTTCCCTCCGCGAGATAAACCCGAACACACGACAACTGTCCAACTTCACGTGCACTTCTTTCAACACTTCATTAGGGGACACGAGCGGAGAGAGAAAAACTGCTGATATCAGGTCATCAAGAGGTTAAACGCTGTTACGATCTCGGCCTTGTGTTTCTGTTGCGGAGAAATCTGACCACAGATCTGCCGTCGGAGGCATCTTCATCTCCTGGTGTCTCCTGGTACCGCGGAGGAATGTCGGAGTTATACAGTGTGTGTGTGTGTGTGTGTGTGCGTGTGTGTGCGTGTGTGTGGTGTGTGTCACGCTCTTTACCTTCCTACCGCACCTCCTTGTTTATACAACACACTGTGAGGATGAGGGGGGGGAGGTACTTAGAGACACGCTTCATGGGTTAGTAAAGGAGTAGCGTCCCCCCCTAAACCCTCCCTGGGGGGGGGGGGGGGTGCGGAGGATGGGTGGGTTCATGTTCTTGGAAAGTAGGGGTTCCCCTTCAGTGGCCACGTTAAGTCTCGCCTGCTGTAGGTTTGAGTGAAGCATTCCTGTCGTGTCGCAGGAAGCCTGTAAAGACGTAACGTGACACTTTACGTGTCGCTGAAAACAGAAACCAAATTTAGCCATATCCCAAATGGCTTCGTCTACATTACGCATGTTATAACTTACATACGTGTATTTACCAAGTCAATAAAACTGCATTTGATTGCAACACAGAGTCCATTGGCAATCATTTAACTATAGGATTTAACAAATACAGGAGGTCAGATACAGCAAGTGCTGAATCAATATCTTTGAATCAGAGCTGGACCGATCAATATGAACAGTTCACAGATGCATCGGTATCTGGGTTGATGTTTGTTGATGCAGAAAGTGTATTTTCTTAATTCAAATTCTATATAATTGGAAAACATAATTGGAACAAACCAGGGGAGCAGCTGTCGTCAGTAAACATCATCAGCAGCTTGTTAGTGTAAATAGTTTCAGGGTCTTCAGGTCAAATCAGCCGGAGCAGCGTAATGACTGAACCCAGCAGGATGGTTTATCAGAGGCTTGTTGCTGGACGTCCGCTACATCTGCAAAGTCCTGCTCCCCCCCCCCCCCCCCCCCCCCCCCGCACCTACACATCTGCACAACAACATGAGGGGGAAGAGATCCAGACTTAGACCCTCTACTTAAAAATAGAGTTGGTTTCTTCTTATTATTGGAAAAATGCAACACTTTTTGAATTGGTGCATTGTGTGAGCAGTATGTTTCCTCAAGGCGTCGCGGCACCGGTGTCATACGTAACACTACCACTAGAGGGCGCTTCATATTTCATTTACGACCGTATAGATGCACAATTCGCTTCCCCAAGAACCAAAGTAGCAAGAATCACAAATAAAAAATTTTGCAAACGCTCACTTTATTGATGAGATGTTAGGAGATATGCCTCTTTAGAATTATCACATAAGCAAAAGCACCTAAAAGACCAAAAAGGATGTCAATTTAAGTTTTAAATTGAAAACACAAACAATCTCCGTCCAGACGAGGATTTTAGCTGCATATCTCGTCCATACTAACACACAAACTAAAACCAGGCTAGATGCATTTCTCAATTTTAGGGGCTCGTAAACTCCAGAGTTGGGACCGCAGATGTAAAATCTGCAAAGGTGATGGATTTTCAAACTAAAACGTAGAAAGTGCGGATGAATATTAAAGCAGAGTATCGGTCTGAATCATATTGGAGAGTTCTGCAGTGCACGATGAACACAGCAGCTTTAATGCCAGCGTGAAAAGCTGCAGTGTTTCTATTTAGTGAAGCGTAAAGTCGAGCTTTCACCGCCCACGACAAACTTTGAAACCACAACCACAACCTTTATCTAAACTTAACCAAGTGATTTCATTGCCAAACCCTAACCATGCTTTAACCATAGTTTGTTTCCATGCTTATATATACACACAAGATATTTCCATAACCTTAACTATACTGTAGTAAACTCTGTCAGTAGACCTTCCAATATCACTGAGGAGTCTGGCGGCGGTTGGGTGTCACGAGGATTTGAGGCAGAGTGAGTGTGACATTTGGTTCCACATAAAAGAGAAAACCCAGAGCAATTCAGGGCCGTGGCAGAAAAACGCAAGATGGAAAACAGATCGAACAGAAAACCAACAACAAGCGAGCAGGAGGGCGAGGCTGGAGACGAGCCCCTCTGCAGCGTCGGCACACGTCGAGCGCTGTGGACGCCGAGGGGGGGGGGGGGGGGGGGGGACACCCAAAGAATATGTTTTGGTCAGGACAACAACAGGAGGGAAACGCTTTCTGTCCCCGGGGCCAAGAAAAACTTTGCCACGAGTCGATCAGTAGCGGATGAAATAAAATAGCAGCTTGTTTCAGGAATTTATCTCCCTATAAAAATCCATCCCGCCAGTGGTACAGTGACCGAAATCTGACCTGAAGTGTGTGTGTGTGTGTGTGTGTGTGTGTGTGTGTGTGTGTGTGTGTGTGTGTGTGTGTGTGTGTGTCATCAGAGCACCACAGGGCACACTTAAACCCCACTAAGAGGAGGGGCTTTTAGTTGGTGTGGCTGATAACAATTGAAATTTCATCCACACATGCACACACACAAAGAGACACACACACACACACAACACAAAGAGACACACATGCACACACCATCCAAACCCATGTCTCGATCCCCTTCACCTTGTACCTCTTAACTTCCTTCATGGGGTTATTAACTCCCTGATTGGGGAGCTTTCCTTCGGGGGTCCCCCCCTATTTAGTTGTCATCGTGGCGTGACCCAAACACTTATTTAGCTGACCCCTTGGGATTAGTCCAAGCTGGAAACAGGGGTGGGTGGGTGGGGGGTCGGGGTGGAGGGAGTTGGGGGTTAAGCCTTCACCTCGAGGTGCTCGCTGCAGCATCTCACAGGAACCTTAATTAAATTGCTGAGACACCGAGTCAGGAATGTTTGCTTTGCTCTCAGCCGCTCTCCGGCCGGTGCTCCGGTCCATCCCGTCTCCACCTTTCTTTGCTTTTCCCAGACTCGCACTCCAAGCTGGGTTTGTGTTTTTCCTGCCCACTCAGCGAAATAATATTGAGTTGGAACTTTATTGTACCCGAACTCATCGTCGAGCACTTGAACAGTGAATGGGTTCTCAGAGGAACTCAGCCATGCATCACTATACTAGTTTATTACCTCGTCCGTCTGCCTGTTAGCAGGATTACACAGAAACTACAGGACAGATTATCATGAAGCTTGATGTGAAGCTTGTTACAGATCAGGGAAGAAGCTAGTAACTGTTTGATCAATCACTCATTATTTAAACTGTCAGAAAACAGTGAAAAAAAATTGCCAAAATGTTTTCCAAAATTTGTTCTTTTGTGCAATCGTCCGTCCAAAAGTTCGACTTGTTTCTTAAGAAATACAAGAAAAATCCATTCTGGGACACTGGTCTCAGACTTTAGGACCCCACTACAAACTGAACACAAACTGCTGCAGCTCCAAACTTCAGCAACAACTCGGGAAACACGAACTCCACCAAGAAGCCTTGCTACGGACAAGATGTAACTGCTAGTTACCTGAAGAGGGTTTTGTTTTCTTCTTATCTTCATCAGTCTCTTCATAATCTTTCCACTTGTTCATTTAAAATGTCAGAAAATTCTCAAAATGCAAAACCTACAACTCGCTTGTTTTAATCAGACCAAATCCTCAAGAATGTGACACAACAAAGATAAGCTTCAATTCTCAACTCCAGCTTCCTGCAGTGTATTGTTTGTTGGACCAAAATATATTTAAAAACGAGACAATAAATAAGATCTAGTTCACACTGCACGAGACATTAGACTCATGCCCGTGGATGCATGAGTCTTAAAACCCCGCAGAAAGCCTGGTTGTCCCAACGGGAACATCCTGAATCGTCTCTGGGGATCATCACAGATTAAAGTATCCTCCATCCGAGGTGCAAACAAACCGTGGAGGGGCAGATAACGACCTCTAATCCGATACATTCGACACGAGCACGGTTTGGAGCAATGACAGCAGATAAGAGCTAATCCTGTTTCCACATATCTCTGCAGGGAAACACTCCTCCCTGTGTCTCTCCTGCCCGCGCGTCTGGCCGGGTAGATCCTGACCCGAGATAGTGATCCGTGCGCCGGGGAAGAGGAATCAATGGATACGCTGAGTAAAAAATTTTAAAAAAAAGTCTCCGACCACAAGGGAAGCTTTTCACATGCGAGCCAGGGACTTCTGGGCACCGGCGCAGCAGGGGGGCTGATCCTGGATCAATTATCGGACAGCGTCAAAGTTTGCAGATTCACAGGTTTACGCACTGGCTCTAATGGGTATCACAGCATCATAAAGACTTCGGACATGAGCAGGAGTTCTGCCATTTAACTGCTGGTGGAATCGCATTCATTACAGAGGAGGAGAAGGAGTGGGTCAGTCACTCGCGTTGTGCGTAAAAAGGCACATTCAGAAACAATCGTAAGTGGGAGAAAAGCGCAGGAGACACGTACCTTGGCGCAGTAATCCAAAATCCGCGGGGACGCACTGCAGCAGCGTTTTACGCTAAATAGTGTTTTATCCACTGTGCCAGCGAGTCTCTCGATGCCAAACCCCAGAAAAACCTTCCACAAACTTCTTCCACTGACGCAGCAGAGTTCGCGTTTACGCACAAACTTTAAAAACCAAAGAGGAGGCGAGTCACGGGAGCGCACGATCCGTCTGTCAGGGTCCGGCTCCGGGATCCGCCAGCGTTCAGGGCGCGCGGACTCTCCAACAATAGCTCTCATCGAAGTGAAGGAAGCGAGCTCTTATACGAGCTGGAGAAGTGGGAGGGGCCGAGTTGGAGCCAGAGCGCGCAGCCGGGCGCATCCCCGAGGCCGAGGCACCTGCAGGAAGGATGGTTCAGTCCTGTGCTCTCTTCTCCACGTCAGAGCTGTGACACACACACCTCTGCACAATATACAGCTTTGTGTTATTGTATTACAGTAACATGTTCTGTCTCTGATTTATGTTTGCAGTGAATTAAGAAATCTGGCACGACCCCCTCTAGGAGTAAGAATCACTTCTGAACCAGCTCGGCCATGATGGGATCCTGGAGTTGTGCAGCTGCAGGAAAAGATATCGAGAAAGGCCGGGACTTGATCAGGTGGTGAGTCAGAAGTTTGAAATGCTTCAGAGGAGAAATTCATATCAATAAACTTCATAAACCAGGCATGGAGTCCAAAATCTAAATGCTATTAAACAAGCAGAATAAAGTATATAGAAAATTAGATCCCGCTCTTAATTCTGACTTTAATTTCTAGAACACTGAATACGTTTTAACTCAAAAACCCTAAAACCGACGTTTAAATAAGACGTGATCGGCTATGGGCAGCACTGCACGTCTCGGCCCGAGGGGGCTTAGTAATAACGGCCGAAACATTCTATGATTCTACGACTGAAGAAGATAATCCTGAGGTCAGGAAGGCAAAACTGTTCAGTGGGAAGATGTAGTGTCGTGCAACAAAGGAAATAAAAGGTTGATTACAAACAAAGGTTTAAAACCAGATGAACGTGATCCAAAAGCTACATAACTCAATCGATCGTGTAGTTCAGAGGAGCAGCACACGCACCAGTGACACTCAGCATCTTGTTTTTTAAATGATGTAGGGATTCATTGAGCCGACCCTTCTAGCGGGTGCAGTAACTGTTTTGGCCATTAGGTGGCAGTGCAACGAGCTGCACGCATTCCGAGCCCGAGAGTGAACTAACCGAGCCTGACGTGAACCTGACAGGTGATTCTGTGTTTTCTGTCCGACCCGAGTGCGACCTGTCTCCACTCGCTCGACCAATCATGAGTCAGTCTCGGCTGTCAATCATGACATTTCCCCCAGTTTTTAATAATAGAAACTTTAACATGTAGTTACATTTTTTTTTTTGCCCATGCACTATCCACTAACATGGAGGAGGCGGGGTTTACGAGCATTTCCCTCGTGACAGATTTGACCAAAGTTCACCCTCCCATTACATTTCTCTTTATTTACAGTTCACCCTCCAAGTTTGCGTTTCCATTTTGAGCCGGTGTATTTATACCCAGTCTTGGGAAAGGTAGCCGTCGCTGCAGCTCTAACCGAATACTTCCACTTGTCACCTCGGCTGCAAATGAGCTGTGGACGGAGACACTAAAGTCGATCGCAGGGTTGTGCTGCGTGCACGGGAAACACGGTCGAAACCCGACGCTGCCGTCGTATTCACCAGACGTCCGACGACAGTGGAGCTGGTGCCACTCACATGTGCTAACACGGCCGGACGGATGTCAATGATACACCCGGCAGAGGAAAAACAAGACACACGTCTAAATATAGAGTTTTTAAATACGTACATAAAATCGACACATGCATGAGCAGCTAGACACACACACACACACACACTCACCCACCACACACACACACACACCACACACACACACACACACATGAACACACTGACATCTGAGAGTCTAAAGGCGGTCACTCAGTCGAGCCGGGACTTGCACGAGCTGTGTCCAGATGAAGTCCAGTTTCCGTCAACATGACTCACACTCAATAAAAACACAAAGGAATGTGCTCGTCGTCGATCTGATCCCAAAAGTAAAATCATATTTCAATTACATTGGAGTTGTTTCATCTCAGAGCTGAACTATGTCAGGAATTTTACAGTTGTTATTATTGGATTATTATACTACATCATCATCATTATTATTATAATTTTCTTTATTTCATTTCATTCTGTCCACTATTGGGTTTGCTTACAATCTCTAACAAGCAAATATATATGTGATAGATAAACGGTTAGTGGACGACCCGCTTTACCTCCTGAGCCATAACTGCCCAAATTCAGACGCCATATTCAGTTCCTTGACCTGAAGTGTCTCAGAAGGACATTTTGAGGCTGTGGCTCAGAGCGGGTCGTCCACTAACCAGAGGGTCGGTGGTTCCATTCCCGGCTCTTCCAGTCTGTATTCCAAAGTGTCCCTGGGGCAAG